>APFE031321042.1:66816-122546 GCA_000404065.3 Pinus taeda | reverse complement strand
TCATGAAAATTTCTATTTGCAGGTCAGCAAGGAGGATGATCAGAGAAGAAAGTTGGATAAAAAAGCGACCTATTTCACTCAGATTTTTATTTCTCCACTCGTTGTCATTCATCCTTCCACCATTTATTCCATTCTTCACTCCTTTGCTTTAGTTTACAAGGGGACTGTGCTTTCTACAAGATCCCCTATAAACGTACAAGATCCCTTGAAAACCTACAGGACGATCTTGTAGGAATTACAGTCGCTCAGGAATCCTACGGGAAGTGACACTAGGGAAAAAAAATTACCTTCTATGTCAAAGAAATAACACCCCTACATCACCATTTCATTACCATACCTATGTCCACATTCATCACCCCTGCATTCCCCATAAAAAGAAACAGTTTAAAGAAATTTTTTATTTGTCATAGTCTTCAAGAAAGAAACCAAAGAAAGGAAAAGAGAAAAACATGAAATAGAGAACAGAAGGGAGTAGCACCTAAGTATGTCTCATTTCTCCACACTCCTAGTCTTCCTCTCAATCCATGTCACCATCATCAAAATCCCAGCAGAGTGTCTAATTAAGAGTTCTAAGGGAGAAGCAGCTACATGACAACTTGTAGGAAATCCTGTAGTAGCCAAACCCATAGAATACAAATCATGATTGTAACAAGCTTCTAGCATAATGATCCAAGATTAGAAGGATGTCTAAAGTAGTAGCAGCACCAACATGTTCAACACCAGGTACCTGCAAATCAAAGGAATCATCAGAGAGTAATAAAAAAAAGGGAAAATATATCATGCATCCAACACATGGCAAGCACCTCCCATCCTCAACAATTGTAGCAAGGGTTAGACCAAAATTAAGTATCTCGCTCACTCTCTCATTCACGTAATGTAGTCAAAAGATGTAAAGGTTATGAGTAAGTTGGTTTATAACCGAAAGGTGGCCAATTAGGTTGGCCACCTTCATTTAGTCGACCAAGAAAAAATAGTCGGTCCTCCCACATGTGGCAACAGTCAAGTCAAGAAAGGAGGAGAGAAGGACAAAAAGTTTAAGTCTACAGAGGCATGAACTGGGAGTTGATTACGGGGAGGGGGAAATGATGAGGTGGTAGTGGGGACCAATCATCCAAAAATAGAAAATGTACCTCCACTGCCAACACACCACCTCACATAACTCAGCCATAAGAAGAAATTTTTGTTGACCCCCATCCACTCTGCATGCATTTCTTGGAGGCTCACTCTTGCAAAAGTCACTATCATACCCAGCCAACCTACAGAAGAGGAAAATTTCATTTATCTGCTACGCAAGACTTCCTATAGAATTGCACAAGAAATCCTACATGATTGCACAGGAAACCTACAGGATATAGATAGACAGTTTACAAGATTGGCCGAGAGTAGTTTCAGAGGGGAAAACACAATGGTTGGCTACAACAGACACTATGAAGAGGTAGGCTCTATAATTCCTTCACTATTTCAAAGGAAAATTGAACAGAAAATCCCCTAGTGGAGACTGAATTTGGCAGCTATGTAAGGGATTTGTCTCCACAGTTCTTTCAATTATTTACTTCTACATTCAAAAGACTTGTGTCAAGCATCTCAACTCCTCCAAATTCGTCAACAAAATGATAGGGGTGTTCAAAAGAAGGGAGCCGATTAATACTATTAGAATCCACCAACACCCTAAGGTGTTGGAAATCTTCACAATACATAATTGAATGGGGTATTTTGAAAACATAAGAGAGTATGGTGATGAAGTGGCCCGACAATTTTCTCTCTCCCTCATACCGCTTACCAAAATTCATGCCACTGTTGTAGTGAGAGGCCTCTCCATAGAGCTCACCCCTGAACTCATAAGCAGAATTACCACACTTCACCTAGGAGTGCCTTGGAGAAAGGAAGACAAAGTAGATAGGCAGATGTCCAAGAAGAAGTTCTTTTTAGAGGGAGAAGAGCCTATTAAGGACAAAAATGTAGTAAGGAGAGCAAGCTTACCATGCCCATGGAATGAGGTGAGCTACCACCTTATCAAATACATCTCATGTGAGTGTAAGTATAGTGTGGGTTATGGGTATCACTTTAGGATTCTTGAAGAATTAAGGTTTGGAGTAGAAACGTCTCCTAACCACAGTCTCAACATACCACATTTCCTCTGCAATCATTGATAGACACAATCATAAAAGTACAGGAGCGAAACCACCAAGAGTTAGCCCACCATGGGTTAACTACAATCATCATAGAATATGCCCTCCACAACCTCAAAATTCCTATCCAATGGGAAGTTTTTCGGGACATGCAAAGAGAGGAGGATATCAAAACCCTCACATATGACATTAGTCCTATTGTTAGTGAAAAGGATGAGGAATAAACTAAAACAGAGGGACAAGAAGTAGAGAGGGATGAAAATGAGATAGATGAGGAGGAAGAAGAGGAGAAAGAGAAGGAAGAGGATGAGGAAATAGAGGAAGATGACAAAGAAGAGACTGATAAACAAGATGAGGAGCTATAAGGAGAAGAATAGAGGAAAAACAGAGAGGAAAAGGGAAATGAAAAGGAGGAGGTAGAAGAGAAAGAGGAGTCACCTACGGTGTCTCCAGAGGCTGTTGAGAGTGAAGTAGCAGCTGCCCTCACTTCTCTATGAACCCATATCAAATAGAAAGGCAAAAGATAGAGGAGGACCCCCTTATATTTTAAGAGAAGGAAAAGTACAAAGATAAGGCAGGGGAAACCCCAAAGACAAACCAAAATTCCCATTGTAATTGAGGACTCACCTCAACAGCAGGAGAAATTGCCTCCTACTAAGTCTACTATCACCTATGTGAGAAGGCCTCTAACTAGATCCACCTCATCGAAAGGAAAAGCAATCCTACATGATACATTGCAGGACCTACAAGAAGCTGAAGCAGTCCTACAGGATACTATGTTAAACCTATAGGAGATTCAAAAATTGGATAAGGAGGGAAGCCTACGACAAGAAACTAAAGACGAGGACCTAGAGTTAAAGGAACCTAGCCCCCAACCTAATGTTGACTCTTACTACATATTTATTGAAGGGGGTAGGGTCATTCCATAAAAAATTTCTATTCCACTATTCTTTGAGCTTGAGAAGGAGAGAGCTAGAACTCATCGGTGAATGCAAATTGCCAAATGCAAGGGGGTGGAAGACATTGGCCATGTGGAGGAGAAGCTCAGGGAGATGGGTGGAGAATTAAGTAGCTTGATAGGTAGAGAGGCCATAATGAGAAATCAGTTAGAGGTAGAAAATGCATGGTTGAAAGGACAACTGCAAGAGAGAGAGAACCAATTTGTATGTATGGCCAGTCTCCCTTTGGAAGTAATCCAATGTAGCATGCCAGCTAAATCCTATGCCCTATACCTCAAGGAACAGTGGTTACAATTCCAGATCAATACCTTAGCACAAATAGGCACTATGTCATTTTAGGATTATAGACAATTCATTGATCTTTATGATGAGAGTACATTCAAAGATAGGGCCAAGATGTCTGATTTTTATTTGCATAACATGGACTTAAAAGACATGAATGTAGGGTACCCTAATGCCAAGCTAGGAGATTTATAGCTTATGGCTTTTGCATCATGGATGAACAATGAGGAACCAAGGGCTGCAAAAATGAAGAAAACATTGGCAAAAGAAAAAATAGAGCCCCTTATGATCAGAGTTGAGCACTCCAATTCAATGGCCCTCATCAGCACACATAATTTAATTGCAAATGATCCTCATCTTGCACCCAAGTATCTTGCTTCCCAACAACAAGAAATTCCACATTTTTTGGACATGTTCAGGTTGTTAGGGTATGCCAGCATACATGCTTTCCTTAGAAGATGAAACACATTGACATATAGTTTAACAATAAGAGAGTACCACTCTCCTCAAAGAATGAGAGAGGCACTGAACATATCACCCATGTACAAGCAATCCATGCAAAGGTTGAAAGTCAATTGGATTGGCTTGAAACTCAATGAACCACTGCTCTTAGGAATGCTAGAAGGAAAGAATGAAGGAAGAAGAAATGAGGGAGTGGGAGGAGGTAGAAAAGAAATCAGGTTTCTATGAACAAGAACAGGAAACCATAGAAACAACATGGGATGTTAGGGAGGCCACTAGAGCTATGAAGGACATAGATATTGATTGAGTTGCTAAGAGGATGAGCAACACTTTCAGTAGCGATGATGATAAGCCTCATCATTGGTTAATTATATGGGCCTTAATTCGGGACGAGGTAGAAAAGAAATCGGGTTTCTATGAACAAGAAGAGGAAACCATAGCAACGACATGGGATGTTAGGGAGGCCAATAGAGCTATGAAGTACATGGATATTAATTGAGTTCCTCAGAGGATGAGCAACAATTTCAATAGGGGTTGATGATGAGCCTCTTCATTGGGTAATTAGGTGGGCCTTAATTCGAGAGGAGGTAAAAAAGAAATCAGGTTTCTATGAACAAGAAGAGGAGACCGTAGCAACATCATGGGATGTTAGGGAGGCCACTAGAGCTATGAAGTACATGGATATTGATTGAGTTGCTCAGAGGATGAGCAACACTTTCAGTAGGGAGTGATGATGAGCCTCATTATTGGGTAATTATATGGGCCTTAATTCACCTCCTAGCTTAGTCAAACCAACCTTTCTCACAACTTATTACATGTTTTGATTATATTTTGTTTAATGAGAAGAGTTAAAGTGAGAAATTATGCCTAGTGGACTAATATGCATTAAATGCAAGTTTGGAAGAGAAATTTAAGGAATTTTGGCAAAGACTAAGGTTTGAAACTTGAAAGGGACAAGGGAGAGAGATTTTAGGAGATAAATCTTCTTCATTTACTCCATCCCCATTCGAATATTCCTTCATCAATCCCACAAGCTTGGAGTGCAAGCAGCCAAGCCATGAAGATTAGAAGGCAATTGAGCAAGTGATAGAAAAAGATTAGTTCATCTCAAGTTTGGGAGTCGAGCCTCCCTAAATTTAAGGAAGTCATTGGAGACTTTAGTTGTATAAGTAGAGAGGCCTAGAGCCTCATTAGGACTCAAATTTTTGTTGTAAAACTATAGCTCTTTTTTAGCTCCAAACTTGTGGAAGAGTTTTCTATGTAACTTTCTGTGTTGGCAATAAGAATGAGTTTGTTCTCAGTTCAGTACTGATTTAAATCAAAGGGTTGAAGATCATGGGATAGGACTCAACCCTAGTAGCAAAGGATCCACTTCTTGTATCTTTATGCTTAACTTAGTTTCATAGATTCATTGTTAAACTGTTGTTAGAAGTATTTCATTACATGTAGTGTAGATTTGATTAATTGTTTATTAGTTTGCTTCCATTTGTTCCTTACTTTAGTAGGAGGCTAGAACAGATAGAAGAGGCTCCACAAAGCTATTTGTAGGTGTCTTGGCCTTACTTCTTCCTTCTAGGATCATGATTTGAGGAAAGACCCTTATGTAGCCCAAAACGACAGATTTCCATTTCCTTCATGAAATTTAGAATTTGTTGTACTTAAGCTAGCATTTGATCAATTTTTCAAAGAAGGATTTCATTTCCGTCTCTTGTATATTTATTATTGCAGTGGATCTCATCCATGACTCCATGTTATTCAACAATTTGTTCATGCATAAGGCAGACAATTATTTCATTAAAATTTGTTTTTCTAGTTCATGAGAATTCTTATTGTGTACATGACTTTTTGGAAATTAAACATGTTTGATGTAGAGTAGGCACTTCAAAGGTAGACAGAGTTCTCATAGAAAAAAACCACCTTACAACTTCATTCACCCATATGCATTCCTCATTTCATCAAAACCTTCACCAATTTCATAATTTTACATAAAAATTTCCTTAATCATTTTGAGATTTATTTTTTTATGAACTAATAAAAGTGTAATAAACTCAAATGAAGCTCAGTAACGTGTTCTAAAATTACTACAATTTTGTTACACGGGACTTCTAGAGATTCTAGATTTGAAGTAGTAAACCAATCCAAATAGCTCAATGATGAAGATGAAATTTCAAAGTTTTTCTAAGGATTAGTCATGCTTTTGAATTTGTAAATAACCTTCAAAATAAATAACTTCAATAATTTAACCCAATTCTACAACAAAAGAAGCATTAATACTAAATGCAGAAATAACAAAAACAAGAATTAGAGATGCATGGGAATAAGAAGTGAAAAGTAGAAAATAAAATTATACAATATATATTTTATGCTCTTGGGATAGCCAAACCCAACGATACTCATATTCCTATGAGGGATACCAAGCTTTAGAAAATAAAAATAACACCAAACTTTATTATTTGAATCAATCCAAGTACATCCCTACTAGAAATGAAAGTGGACCTGCTAAAGAACAAGTTTTCTCCTCAAGAAAACTAATAAACAAATTCCTATAGAGGAAAATTCAAATTGGTTATTATAAAAAATTATGAGGAGAATTATCCTTGAAATGAGGAAGCTTTCCCCTCCAAAATCCCTCAAAATAGGGATCTAGCTTCCCATACAGGAATTCCCAGTAATGACGAACATTTTCCTAGATTTTCTTAATCACCGAGCTCTAGATTTTTTCAATAATTTCATGATATTTTATTCATTTATTATCCAATATTGGTCTTCCTATAGTAGGGAGCAAGTTCCTTGATTATCTCCTCCTCCAAATCTTCATAAGCTGCCCAATTTTCTCACAATATTCTTGAAAAATAAATAATATCAGGCACATAATATGAAATCATATCTAAACCTTCTTAAGAACATATTAAATCAAGAAAAACATTATTAAGTGTAGAAGGAGAGGTGTTGAAATTCCTTGTCATGTTGCCAAATGCTCCACGTACTCTTTATGCATTGTTGTTGCTTAGAAATAGCATTCTCTAAATGAAATGAATTTGAAAAAATTTCCTTTTATTCTATAAGAGACACAACCATTAAAGAAAAGGGAGCATGAAGTTGAATAGATGGATTAAAAACCAAGAGTTCATCTTCTTCTAAGTTGTTCATACTTGCCTCTTTCCATCCTAGCATAGGCAAAGCATTAATAGAATCCAAACCTTTCTTTGATCATACAAATAAATTGAGATGAATTGTTGAATCATTTAAGCCTCTACGAACAAAACATGTCCACATCCAACCTTATCTCTATCCAAACCTCTATTAGCATTATTATCAGATGCTTGTTCCAACCTCATCATTTCTTATGAGACTGTATTTATGATCCCCAAAATGAATAAGATAAATCTTGTTTGCTCTGGCAAGGCTGCAATATTTTCAAATATGGACGATAGTTTGACATTTATTATATCTAAACAAAAGACCCAAATAGTCTAAATGGTACCAAAATGGGAAATAACCCCACTCAATGTGCACCTCTTGAATCAACCCTTTACTAACATCTAAATCCACAAAAACTTTGTCACATCATTTGTCCATCTACTATTTGAAAACCTTTTCCATGAATAAAGTTTAGACCACCTGATTTCCTATAGCTTCTAATGATCCTTGAGTCTAGAATCGAACGGTAAAGCTTGGAAGTAAAACCAAAATGTGCCTGATAAAGAATGATGATGTTCTAGGATTGAAGTCACATGTCCATCTGCTAAGGACAAATGTATTCAATCCTTTCAACCAAAACCCATTTAAAATAAAATCCACATCTTTCTTGTATTTCAGGATTACAACCACCCATATGAAGCCAAACCTTTTTAACCCATGAACTAATTTCTTCCCTTATCAATTTAAGGTCCTAAAACCTCCCCAGAAGAGCATGTTTCCCCATAAAATTTATTTGATCTAAGTTATTATCAGAGCCGAAAACCATCATGAGCTTACCCTCTCTTTCTTTACAACATTTAGCTTTTGTTCTCTACCCATAGAAATTTTGAATTCCTTCACTTTTGTATAAAATATATAACCTTCCCCTTCAAAAAATATATGGATTTGTGCTAAAACATTTATCTTCATACTCAGATGATAGTTATAAAATTTCAAATAATTTATTGTATGTTTCATATATAAACGTCAAAAGTTCTTATTTTTTTGCAATAGTGGCATGATGTGGGGCGAATAATGCATGCAATTGCGACAAGAGTACCGAAAACAATAAATACATACTAACATTTGAACTAATAATATTGCAGATAAATATTTTTTAATATTGATAAAAAATAATAAAAATCATTCAATAATGTTTTTTTTTGTTTTTTGTGTAAATCGAGCTAATCTATTTATAATACAAAAAAGTTACAGAGTTACATCTTCCGCCAAAATTGGCTACATGGACAGTATGACCATTCGAATCTGAAACTGAGCCTGTGAAGGAGGACTGTGAGACTCCAACTAGAACCATAACTGAAGATTCCAAAAACTAAACCTGCCACTCCCAACAACACGAGGGAGGAGGTTGCAGACCCATTCAAAAACTGAGAAGGCAGAATCAAAATTACAGACCCATATATAAACTGATATGGCAGAATCGACATTACAGACTCGGATAGATAGACCATGACTGACACAGACTTAACGAAAATGAACAGAGACTTAGACTGACTATCAAGAACGACACGTGCCACTTTGCCGAATTGTGAGAATGAACATAACAGAGCCATACCAAAATAGAAGCCCAGACCGTGCGCCTAGATACGAGGATTTGGAGGCTCCTCCTCCATCGAGGGGATGAAAGTGTCGTGTGGCTCCTCCACCACCGGACAGCCGAAGGAGTCTGAGGCACTCGTGTCAGTGTAGGGCGCAGTGTTCCTCTCAGGCTCGCTTGGTCCGGCTTGATTTCTCGCCACCTCACCCGCGGCTTCCTAAGACTGAAGTTGCTGAGCAGGAACAGGTGATGGTGGCCTTGGATCGGCTGATGCTCCAGGTTGGTCTTGGTGCTCGCATTTCTCAATGCGCACTGTAACAAAATAAACAGCATTGTCCAGAATGCAGGGGAACATGAAGCGGGCTGATGGGTGCCCTCCAAAGGGACAAACCGCCGACCTGCCCCGTTCTCTGCCTCGCCCTCTCCCTGTGCGGGCATGTGGAGAGAGAATTTCCTCTGAGGACGCAGAGGAGTGAGGAGACGAGGCTCTAGCTCGGCCTCTGCCTCGTGACCCTCCACGTCGACAGGCTCCACGAAGCCGTTCTTGAGGCATGATACAGCGCTAATACTGACAGAGGCAAGGCCGAAGACAGAACCACACTAGGACAGAGACCAGGTTTGAAACAGAACCACCCCCGGAGAGAGTGCACCAGGTAAATGCCCCGACCCGTATCCAGAAAAAGTAGGAAGGCCAAGAAATGCCCCTCAAACCAAGGCCTCAAGAGCTGAGGGCCGAGGTTGCTGGACAATTCTTCTTTCACACCGAGCAGACATCCAAGAATTGGAAGCCCCTCTCCCAAACCAAACCAGACAAGCAGACAACCAAACAACCAGGGTGACTCTTACCTGCTTTCACAGACCAGAGTGCTCTCCGCTCAACCAGAAAACCAGATAGCCAGATAACACCCCTCTCGACCAGCTAACGCTCCACTCAACCAGATGCCCAGATAACACCCCACTCGACCAGAGAACACCCCTATCAACCAGATGAACAACGTTGCGCGCTTCTGAACCAGAGAACACCCCGCTCAACCAGAGAATGCCCCGCTCAGGCAGATAGCCAGAGCAATTCTCACCTGAACCTCTCGAATTCCTCCCGCGCGGCGTCAAAATGCTGCCTCTTGGCGGTCTAATACCCCTACCCCTTAGCCGTAGCCTGCCTGTATTTACTATGGCATTTACTATAGCCCATCTGTCAAGAGCTGGCGGCCATTTGTCATTGAATGATGCCGCCGGCTCATCAATGCTGCGATCAATCACCCGCATCCGGGGGTTGAAGATCCTGAGTTGCCAATGATAGGCAAACTTGTTGGAGTTGAATATCTGCTATTTCATTGAGCGTACCTGAGTAGGGGGGACAACTCAGATCAACTCCCTGATTGGCTAACTGATCAGCGACCTTATTGGCGGATCTTTTAACATGATGGAAGGTGATGCTATTGGGTCTTTTGAGCCAAGCTTCCAGGGATTCTAGTCTGCTTAGCAACCGCCAACTGGAGGCAACTTTGGTAGCGGGAGTACCTGCTTGAAGCCGGATAGCCGCGTTGATTAGGATCTGGGAGTCGCCTTCTGTTGTCAGCGAATAGAAGCCTAGCCGGTCTGCGATACATAGTCCTTTCCATAGCCCTTCTAATTCCGCAACGTTATTGGTGTCATGTCCAATCGATCTGAAGAAGACATGCTGAATGTGCCCTTCGTCGTTGCGTATGACTCCTCCATATCCTGCAGGTCCTGGATTCCCCTTAGCTGCACCATCAAAATTCAGCTTGAAGGAGGCTCGAGCTAGGGGTGACCAATGAGAGGGGGAGACCGTCTTGATAGGTGTCTGAGTAGGGGGAGGGGAGAGGCGGGAAACATGAATATTCCAAGACTGCCATACTCTTATCTCATGGGGGGAAGATGGCCAATCCGATTCTTGCCAAGTCCTAAGCATAAGAGTCTCTTGAATGCTTTGCTTGAATAGAGTCCACAGGATGTCTGGGGGGCGCTTCTTATTATTATTGAAAATTCTGTTGTTTCTTTCCTTCCATATGGTCCAGTAGAGAAAGCCGGGGATAAGAGTCCAGAGTGTGTTCAGCAGGGGACTCTGATATGGCATCTTGGGCCAGGTTCTCAAAAGATTAGCTATATCTTCTTGACGATTTCCTAATCTTTGAGTGCATCTATCAATGCGATTCCAAAGAAACCTGGCAAGGGGGCATTTTTCCATCAGATGCAGAATGGTTTCTGTATTGAGAGAGCAATTTGGGCATTGAGAGGGACCTGTAAAACCTCTGCGTTGCAGATTATCCCAGGTGAGTATTCGTTTTTTGCTCAAAAGCCATAGGAAGGTAGAGACTTTAGGCCATATAGGAGATTGCCAGATGTTGCACCATAACTGATCTTTGTCGTTGTTGTTTGGAGCATATCGAAGAGTATAAGCTTCTTTTGTTGTGAAGACTCCTTTGATCGTGTATCCCCATCTTAATCTATCCTGTTTATTTGAATTTTTGATCTTCCTGAGTTTTAGCTCTTGTTCAATATCCTCATAAGATTCGCCGTTCCAGTTCTCCTGCCAGGTGTGCGCTGGTTTCCATTGCTAAAAATCTGTGCCTTCAGTGGGCTGCCAGAACTGTGTGATGCTTTCAAGGTTGTTGCGTTGCATGTGATTTTTCCATAGCGGTTTTTGAAAGATTGAAGCGAGCGGTGGGAGTTGCTGCCAGGAGTCCTTCCAAAACCGCGTTGAATTCCCTGATCGAATTTCCCAGAAGCTGTTTTCTTGAATGAATGTGCCGTGAAGTTTAGCAGCATTCCAGATTAGTGATCCTGAGCTGCTAGGATTGAATCTTATTAGATCTTCCCAGTTGCTTCCCGAGGCATATTTGGCTTGCCAAAGCTTCGCCCATGGGATTTGTGGTTTAACAAGCCAGTTCCACCAAACCTTGGCGCCCATAGTATTGTTGCTGTGCAGTGGGTCCCTTAGGCCTAGTCCTCCGTTAGATTTTTGATGGCAGATCTCTGACCATTTTACTAATGCCCATTTTTTATTTAGACCTGTTGATCCCCATAGAAAGTTCCGTTGTAGGTTGTGAATGCCTTTAAGGACCCATTTCGGAGCAGCAAGAATGGAGAATAGATACAGAGGCATGGTTTGAAGCACAGATTTAATCAGGATCAGACGACTGGCTATATTGAGAGACCTGAACGTCCAGGAAGAGAGTTTTGCTTCGAGCTTGTCCAGGAGCGATTTCCACGAAGTTTGATTAAGAGCAGAGATCATGAGAGGAGCACCAAGATACTTGGAGGGAAGCGAGGTTATGGTGAAGCCAAGGATGCAGGTGATGTTTCACTGAGTGGAAGGAGGCGTGTTGAAGAAAAAGAGCTGAGATTTAGAAGCATTTATGGAAGTGCCTGAGGCGTCTGAGAATAGATCAAGAAGAGCTTTAAAGGATTTGGCTTCAGACGAGGAGGGGTGTCCAAAAAGCATTGTGTCATCTACAAATTGTTGATGCGAAAATGGAGGAAGACCATGTAGTGCGATACCTTTAATGGTTCTAGATGCTACGGCATGATGAATTAAGCGACTGAGACCTTCCGCCATAAGGACAAAAAGGAAAGGGGAGAGGGGATCCCCTTGCCTTATGCCTCTCGTAGGTTTGAAAGGCTTTGAGGGGGAGCCATTGAGAAGGATGGAGAAGCTGGGCGAGGAAATGAGGTTCATTATCCAGCGAGTCCGAGTGGGGCAAAAGCCAAAGGCCAGAAGCATATGCTGAATGTATTCCCAGCTGAGCTTATCAAAAGATTTTGAGAGATCAAGCTTCATGATCATACCTGGCTTTTTGAGGATCTTTAGGGAGTGGATGACCTCATTGGATAGAATGATGCTATCCATGATCTGGCGCCCTTCGACATACCCTGTCTGCTCTGGAAGAATTAGCATAGGCAGGAGGGGTTTGAGTCTATTGGCGATGATCTTGGAAATGAGCTTGTATATGACATTGCATAGGGCAATGGGTCAAAATTTATCAGGCGTGTGAGCTTCCTCCCCTTTGGGAACGAGCGCTATAAAGGTGGAGTTCAAGGAGGGGAGGAGCCAATGCATGGTGCGAGATTCCTCTACCAGATCCCAGACTTCGCTGCTTATTAGATCCCAAAACTCATGAAAAAAATTAGATGTAAAGCCATTTGGACTAGGAGCCTTACCATCTTTGAGCTGCGCCATTGCGTCCTCTACTTCTTGCTTGGAGACCGGTTGAAGAAGGCTTTTATTGTGATCTGCTGTGATCAGCTTGGGAATGTGCCTTGTGATCTGTTGAATGGCCTCCTTTCTGCTTCTGGTGGGCTCTTTGAGAATGTCTTGAAAGTAATCTCTAAGCTCTATTTCCATGTCTTCATGCCTTTCTAGTTTTTCCCCCTGTCTGTTATTGATGAAGGCAATATTATTGTTCATTCTTCGCTGGATGGTGGTGCGGTGGAAGAATTTGGTGTTTTTCTCCCCTTCCTTAAGCCATTTTACTCTGGACTTTTGACGCCAGAGTATGTCCTCTTGTGATCTTCTTGCTTCTAGGGCTATCCAAAGGTTTTGTTCTTTGTAGGCTAGTTCCTCTGTTCTGCCTTCTGTGATGATGGTTTGTTGGAGAGCATTCATTTCCTACTCTAAATTTTTCCTGGACTCCGTGATGTTTCCAAAATGATTTTTGTTCTAGGCCTTCAGCACTTGCTTGAGATGCCTTAGTTTTTGTTGAAATTTGTACATTTTGGCTCCTGCCGGAGGGGCAAAGGTTCTCCATGCAGTCTGGACTGTTTCTTTGAAGTTTGGGTGACTGGACAAAAAGGCTTCGTAGCGAAAAGGTCTATTACACTGTTTCCCGGGTCTGGTCCATTGCAGCATGATGGGCCAGTGATCCGATCCCCCTTGAGGAAGAATGGAGGCATGAAAGTTTCCTCCCAGATGTATGGCATTGTCTGAGAGTAGAAATCTATCAAGACGGGAGGCAATGTGGTGCATCCCTCTGCGCTTGTTCGTCCAGGTGTAGGTGCCGTTTGAAGTTTGAACATCGATGAGTTAATTAATTCTGATGAACTCCTTGAAACTGGTGCTGTCGTCTTCCAGTTTCCTGCGTCCTCCTTTTTTTTCCTCCTCTAGGTGTGTGATAATGTTGTAGTCGCCTCCACTGATCCAAAGTGGAAAGCGTCTGGAAGAGTTCAAGCTTGTGAGTGCCTTTAGCGCTTTTATTTTGAGTTGCGGATCTTGAGGGAAGTATGTATTGGTTAGATGTCCGTGAATATCCGTTCCAATAAGATGGAATGTGGCTTGAATGAAATGCCGAGTTGCCTGGAAGTTTTGCATCTGTAAGATCTGCGGATTCCAAGCTATGGATATTCCGCCTGATGCTCCCATCGCGTCTACAGAAATGGATTGACTTCCGCTCCAAGTTTTGTTGAAGAGCTGCTCTATGGCAGTGATAGTGCTCTTTGTTTCTTGGAGAAAGACTACTGTTGGTTTTTCAGACTGTATCATGCTTTTTAACATTCTATGTTTTGCGGAGCTGTTGAGCCCTCTCATATTCCAGGAGATGAGCTTCATGAGGAACTATGTGGTTGGGCCTTGTAGAACCTTGTTAATTTCGGGAATCTCCCAGATTCCATTAATTGTTCACCTATAATGATGGTTCGCTGCAACTCTGTCTTGCGCCCACGTTTCTTCGTTTCTTTTAAGATTTTTTTTCCATCCCAGGGGCTGCCTGCCTGAACTCCTAGGCATTTTTTGTGCTGAGCTTTGTTTAATACTCCTTCCAATCTGTCTATGTCCCCAAGGTGTATGGTAGTGTATGCTTTCTTCTTGCATGCCTCCTCTAATTTGAGGATGTCCAGCCCATCCAGACTTACAGTCTCTATATCTTCGTCCATGTTGATGGGCACATTCAGGTGATCCACCATGGTTTCTTCATGTAAACTGAGAGCTAGAGCTGCATCTAGATCCATATCTGAGAGCTGCGTATCCGTTTCTGTCATTGGCATTTTTAGCTTCGATTTCAAAGGAGCTCCTATTATCTCTGAGGCTGATGGGTGCAGAGGATTTTTATGAATGGTAGCATCAAGTAAGGGGGCCGGAGAGGCATGAGAATTTTTTTGGAGCAGAGGGTCAGAGGAGTCTTCAGGAGTGAGGATTTGGAATCTGTTCGAGGTGTCGAGATTCGTATGGCTAGAGGAGGGATATTTCTGGGATTTTGGGGAGGGGGGAGCAGCATTCGTCTTCTTGGCATGTCTGCGGCGTTGGGGTATTTTGACAAACCCATCAGAATCTTGGGCAAGCTCCTTTGCTATGGGTTGGCTTTGGGCATTCAGAGGACATTCCCTAAACAAATGCCCATGCAGATGGCATTTTCGGCAGCGAAAAGGAATATGTTCATAATCAAGAGGTTGAATCCATTCATAATCATCGTGATAGAGGCTTACCGATTCCGCAAGGGTCTTTTTGAGTTGCATCTGGACACAGATCCTTGCATAAAAGGTAGATCCTCGCCTTTTTGTTTCCTCAGCTACCTTGATGAAAGTTCCAATGCTGTTGCCGATATCCTGTAGTGTTTCTTCTCTCCAGTATTCCGTAGGTAAAGAGTACATGCGAATCCAGACCGGCACTTGACTGAGGTCTTCTGTGTCTGGATTGAATCTAGGTTTCCAGTCCCATAAGAAGAGGCCCGCTGAGTTGAAAAAATAGGGGCCACCTTCGAATATTCTTGTTTTCTCCTCTAAGCAGGTGAATATAACCGTGAAGAAGCCTTTAGGACCCATAAGCACGGATACGTGCCCTTTAGGCTTCCATTTTGAGGCGATCCAACCATACATGGCTTTTTCTGTAGGCCAGAAGCCTAGAAATTTTCCGATGAGCGCATGATCTGACATATATTGTATCTCGCCATTGATGCGTTGGCTGGGAAGCTCCACTCGAATTCTTTCTGGTGCTTTGGGGATGCATGTTGTCGATCTTGTCTTTGTTTGTGACGTCTTTGCGCTCTCTGGCATTTCCTCATCTGTCTGTGCAATCTGATCTTGATTTATTGGCTGTTCAGAGTTCTGTCCTGGCTCAGAGAGCGGATTCGTAGAAGCCTGGGTCTTCACTGGTGCGCCGTCAGCTGTGATGTTGTTGCTCGTAGGAGGGGAGGGTTGGGTACCCGCCCCTCCCATTTGGGAGGACATGTCGTGATGCACAGTCAGGATTTGTCAGGTCTGCTGCTAACGGTCCTGAAATGAGCGCCGCACTGTATGCCGCCTGTGAGCCGAGGAGCAGGTTTGTGCATTGGCAGTGAGTTGCAGAGCACTGCTAGGGTTTTCTCCCAGACCTTTTTTTAATCATTCAATAATGTTAAACTATGAAGAAGCTACAATTTTTTTGGTCAAAAACAAATTAATACTGAATCAATAGAAAAAATGATAGTGAAATACCATGCTTATGACAAGAATAATAAGAATCGAAACACTTAGGTTGCTAAAATAAAAAGAATTAATATGCATCAATTGATAATAAGCATCAAAATGCTTATGTATCTAAAATATAAAGAATTAATATGAATCAGTCTATAATAAGTATCAAAATACTTAGATTTGTAAGATAAAAAGAATTAATATATAAGTTAAATGTATACACATTCTTCCTATCGGCATGAGAGAGGGTGTCAGAGGTGACAGGCTTCGAAGTGACATGGTTTATACTAGGATGATAATTACCGCCATCCCCCACATGCTCAAGGTAGTGGGTGTAAAGTCCTTAGCTATGAATGGATGGTTAGTGGTATGGCAAGGTGGCACAAGGAGGAATAATGCAGGGTGGCAGAGATGGAAATGGCATTCGACATGCTGGGTAGGAGAAATTTGAAGTGGAGAAGGAAGGCGTCTCAGAGTGGAAGAGAGGCAAAGGCACCATGGCTGCGGGTTAGCAATGGCTATCTAGTATGTAATTTGGTCTTGTTCCTCCATCATTTCTATGATCTAGTTGGTTTCTTGCATCAATTATATGCGCTGGTGGGGGTTTCATTGGGGGGAAGGGATGGACAAGAGGTTGCCAAAAATAATGTCCGGGAGAAATAGGGGGAGGAAAGGGAGGGCCATGGCCAACCTCTACATTTTGTTTTTATTGTATTTAAGCTAGAGTATCGGTAGCGACATTGGTAATGATGGGTCGAGCATAGATACAGGCCCCTACTTAGTGGCTCAGACTAGGGCTATAGGGGATAACGAGCGTGCCATGTCTTGGGGCTGAGTGGTGGAGGGAGAGGTAGGAAAGTGTCATGGGCAGGGGGGCAATATATTAGTTATGTCAGTAATTCACTGAGAAAACCCTATCATCTAAATACACATGGTAGAAAGGGTGCAACTAGGGACCTGTGACAGTATACGGGATAGAGGGGCAAGAGTAACCATGGCGGCCAGATGATGGTTGAGGGAGCTGCATGCGGGTATGATAGAAATCACAGAGCTAAGCTCTAGATGGGCCTGAAGGCTCGGCTTGAGCTATAGTGGGATGACAGGAAATTGCACCATGGCAAGGGGGAGGGACACTGTGAGAAGCTTGAGGAACCATGCTTGAAATGCAATTCCCTTGGCCAATTGTGGGCACTGGTATATGTTAACTTGTAGAAGGTGAAGTCGGGCAGAGATGCATGGTATGAGTTGTTGTGTCGAGATGATGTGAATGGACTGATGGCATTAACATTGTTTGACTATTCATAGTGCATCAAGGAATAGGGTATGGGTTCAGCAAAGAGAGGGCATGGTCGTGGCAGTAGGGGCCCAAGCCACTGGGAAACCAAGAGATTGTGCATGAAAAAAGGCCGCAGGGGTTGTAAGCTAGCTGAGCACCTGATAGTAGAGGCAACTACGAAATACCACGATGAAATAAATCAAGGAATCCATAAGCTGACTCATGATTGGGAAGTTGAGATAAAAAGGGAAAGGAAACCAGATGAGGAGATAGAAGGCTAAAGGACGACGATTCCTGATCCAGGGAATACACGACGTAGAATTACAGAATTCAAACACACCTTGTACTTCTACTTCTTGATGCAAATTCTACTTGGCAAAGCAATGGAAAAAATCTTTGTGGGGATGGCATTCACAATGCAACGCCTTCCCAGTTATAAAAAAGACATGGAGAAAATCCTATTTCAATTGCACAAACACGACATGAGGATGGATAATATTGACCACCACATCCCTTCAATTGTGGAGCTGTATGGAATGCCAAGTGCAATTGTTGAAGATCATGCTCATGTAGCATCTATCTCTAATGAGTAGAATGTCCAAAAAGACTACTTTCATTATGCTTAGTTTTTGTTTATGTTGATAGCTTTTAAATTTTCTGTTGCATATGTCAGTTGGTATAGTTATATAGTATTTGGACACAAGATTGAGACCTACCTAGCTTTCCTAGAAAGATTGAAGCCATTTTGTTTCTGGATGGCGTATAATGGTGACTGGTGGCCAACAAACTTGGTTTCCCCTCCGGGCTAGTTGAGGCTACCTGGTAAATTGTTGTGGTGTAAATTTGCTAATATATAATAGAAAATGGATGGGTTTGCCAAGATTTAAAAAAAAAATATGTATACACATTCAAAAAAACATGGAACGAGATTCGTGACAATGGAGACTTATCCCCATTTACAATGGGGATTCTTAGTAAGTAAATTTTTTTATTACATTATGATAGGTCAATACAATGTCTTGCCAATACCACATGCCCAAAAGAAACCATAACTCACATCATATGACAATTATTCATATGACATTTTAAAATATATACATAAATTAATTAAATTATAATTTTATTTTACATCATTGTCATCATCATTATTATTATTATTATTATGCTAAAAGGAATGAATATATAAGTTAAGCATATACAAATTTAAAAAAATATGGAACTAGATTTTTGACTATGGAGATTTCATCATGATTTACTATGAGAATTAGTATCATGTAAATAGGCTTTGTTACAACATCATGGGTAAATACCATACTTTATCAATTTATGCCCCAAAAACTATAACTCACATCATATGATATTTTTCATGACATTTTTTTAATTAATGAATTTAATTAGAAGAAAAAAATACATAATTACTTATGGATAAATTTCAACCTTTAATTCGTGTGTAATACTAAAAATATTTTATGGAAATTAAATCAATATCATTGACTTAATAATTATTGATAACTAAATTAAATTTCTAAAAACTTTATTAAAAAATAAACATATCTATAACAAAAATAAATTAAAAATTCCATAAAATTCTAAAAAAATATTAATAAATTTAAACTATATTTAACTAATAAATATTAATATTAATGAACTAACTACTTGATTTTTTCAAATAATTAAAAAATCGTTTAAAAAAAATTATATAAAAGAGTCGCAATGGAAAAAGCTGGTACAAGTCGTGTGTCTTTCTCAATAACGAAAACACATAACGAAACACAACTCTTCTCGAATTAATTGATATTCTTTCTAAACGTTATAGCCAGTTGAATGTTTACAAATTTTAATTATTTATTTATTCAAAATAGAAAGATCACTAAAAATATGATTTAATGATGAACCATATTAGAAGAATAAATGTTGTTATTTATATCAGAAGAATATATGTTTTATGTTATTTAATATAAATATTTTGATTTATTTCAATTATATTAAAAAATAAAATAAAAGAGTTAATCATTAAAATAAATTAGGTAGAATAGCGTGTTGAAAAAAATTAATCATTAAAATAATTAGGGTAGAATAGCGAGTTTGAAATGGTACAAATTTATTTAAAATATAAAATATCAAGTAAAAATATGATTTAATGATGAGTCATATTAAAAGAATAAATGTTGTTATCTTATGTGAGAGTAACCTAGGTTTTTATGTTATTTAATATAAATATTTTGATTTATTTAAATTAAATTAAAAAATAAAATAAAAAATTAATTTTAAAATAATTAAGGTAAAATAGTTTATCTAAATTATTGTTGTTAGTTTTGGAGGTTAATGTTTTGAAAACCTGTGGTTTTATAAATAATATTGTTCTCCAATGACCTTAGTTATGCGTATTATTCTCTAAACAAAAATTTGAAAGCTATAAAATCATAATTATGTATAAAGGAGTTTTGCCCACATTTAGCTAAATCAAAGTAAACTCTAATTTTCGCCAAAAAAATATTAAAACTATGGAAAGTTTTCCTGTATGATTTCACAAAGCACACCACACAATGAATTTGTAGCTCCGAGGATGCTTGTATTCTATTTTAAACTCGAGAACAACAAACTTGCTCATTTTGTTATATAGCCTTCAAAAGATGAGGTTTTTCAGGCTATTATTATTCTATCTTATGTATTTTATTTTATATTTTACCCTAGAGTCTGAATAGGAAAAAAAACACCTTTATAATTCTTCTTTGATTATTAAGTAGATGCAGTAATTTGACTTTCGGATTTGTACTTTTCCCCAAATGTATGAGTGCATAAATGTATGAGTGCAAATGGAAGTAAATTTTCCTAAAATGAAAAAAATTAAATATTTTATTGAATCTTAATATGAAATAATACTCTTTTATCGGTAATAAAAATATATTTAGTATTAAAGTTGAAAAATATCACATTTAATCGTTAATCTTACACAAAACTCTTGTAATCATAATAGATCTACATCTCCTCAAAGTATAAAGTTATGTCTATTCTTTCCATTTCAAAATTTAAGACTAATTCTATCCCAGTATAATATAGAAATAGAATATTGAATGTGCCAAAATTAAAGATGATATATTTCTCTATGTAACCATAAACTGTCACAAAAATCCATCTTTCCAAACATGAATACATTCCAAAGGAAAAAATATAAATATGCCACATATTCTATCAAAGTAGAGAGAGCAGTTAATTGCTTCTCCTTTAGAAAAAGGAAGCCTTATGGTACCAACCCAAAAAAAGTATTAGTAATATTAAATATCTTAATTCTATCCATAAAACTATGACCTAAACTTATAGTAGGTGGTTCCACTGCAAGAGGAGCTGCGCCATTGTCGAAATCAATATATCTTGTTTGATTTCACATGCATATTCACTCCCTTAATGGTATTTCCAATCTATGTTCATTATATCTTTCAGTCACAAAGGATAAGCCTAAGTGGAGACTCCTTCGTGAAAATAGATAAACATGGTAAAATTTTATAACTTTTTTCTTTTTAATAGATTTTTATGAAAACATGAACGATAGTTGTCTCTACTTGTGATGGTGATATTAAGAAAATCGCTCTTCAATAGCCCAACAATAGATTTAATTGAATTTCATTGACAGTCAAATACACACACACACACACACACACACTTGTCCAATTCCTGATCTATCAAGTTTCTAGAGACATCAAATTTCTCTAGGTGCAAATCATTCCTTATCTTTTTCACTCAAAGAAATAATTTTACACGACTAAGACTTGATACCTCTCAACTATAGATCATAAATTAAGATGTACCTAGGCTGGCTAGTAATATTTTAAAGTTAATTGAAATATGATCATTAACATTTTAGAAACATCTATTGTATTATGTAATTTCTAAGATAACCATTCATATTTTAGAAAATCCTTGTAGATTCAAACTGTTAACTATAATATCCAAAAACAATATACTTAAATCTACTCTACTCATCATTAGCAGAAGCACCCTATTACTGTTCGACAAGAAGCAACCTACTACTACACAGAGAACCCCATTACTACATGTTGCACCCCACTACTATGCCTCCCATTAGTTCTCCATCAATTGGAACTAGTTTAACTAACTTTAACTTAGATAGACTGAATTAAATATTACACCCCAAAATAAAGTCAACTAGTGCTCCTAATTGTAGGAGATGCACTACATGACATTAGGTGGACCCTCAACATGAATTAACTGAACCAACTAAGTAAAATTAACTTAATTAACTAATACAAATTGTCATGAGATGTGGAATTACAATTTTATTCCCAATTTAATTCAATGACAAATTAAATTACGATTTTTCTTGATGCTATTCTTTAACATCTCTTGTTTTTATTTTTAGCACTCCCTCTCAACAAGAAAGGGATTCACATCTATCCCAATCTAATATATTTGGAATGTTCTGCATCCAACTCTTGTCATTGTTGTTGTTGCTACTACAACATTTTGCAACTAAAAAGCATCCAAACAAAATAAAGAAAATAAATTGATACAACTGTGTCCGCAATTGTCTAGTATGAAAACTATGTTGTTGATGACTCTACTACAGAGCCTCCTACTCTACTTTAAATACTACTTTACGCTTCTCAGTATTTGATTAGCACTGATCCTCCTACTATTGAATATTGTGGGCCCCCATATCAAGGTAATGATCTATGAGACAAAAAAGAACCTCAATGTATCCTGCCCATTTTTTTTCACTCTTGGGACTATTTCTTCACATCACCCCACCTCTCACCTAGAGGTATATATGCGTGTGCTCCTTCTACTTACTTGGCTTGAAATATCCCCCTACCAGAGGTCTCTTCTTGAGTGGATTTCTCCACTCAACCCCCCTTTATGCTTCTCCAATTGTGGTTTCTCCACAACTTGTTGAGGCTACTGTTGAGGCTTCATGTTCAAATATCTAACATGCTCCCTCTCAACCACCAAATCTTTGGTCTTTGCCTTGCTCCTCAAGGCTTTGCATGCAGGAGCTAAATCTTATCTACTGATAGTGTTGTTGTTATTGCTTTGTTATTAATTTTTCATTGTTGCTGCAACTACTGAAATAATGAGTCTCATATCCACATATCCTGAAGCACTAGCTTCCATAGGGTTGTTGCATCTGAAACTATACTCTCTTAGTCTCAGTCTCCCTGTGGGAAATATCTTTGCTACTTAATCTACTAATATCAATGATCAAAACTCTTCTTTTTTCATGTCACTAAACATTGGCTCATTGATCTACCCCTTATCAACCTTCTAGCTCCATTAAGAAGTCTACACATTGCGTCTTCTAGATCTTCCATTAACTAGAACTCCATCAATATGCAGGGAAAACTTTGAATTATTCTCTTCTATTGTGATTTCAACATTGATACCATGTAGAAATTTCTACAAATCTAACTCCAATACCACGTAGAAATTTCTTCAAATCTAGCTTTGATATCATGTAGAAATTTCTACAAATCTATCTCTAATACCATGTAGAAATTTATACAAATCTAGCGCTCATACCATGTAGAAAATCCTCCTAGATTCAAACTCCTAATTGTAATATGCTAAAACAATAGACTTGAATCTATTTTACTCATCATCAAAGAAAACAATTAAATGATCATGAAATCATGAAGCATATAAGAGAAAGAATTCAATCAACACATAACACATTGATTTCCTAGGAAAATCCACAACAAAAAATCCATTCTATCTATATATTGCATTAGGAAAAAAGCATTAGAAGATTACAATGATTTTCTCAAACCTGAGCAATCTTTTCACTATCTCTATCTATCACACTACTTCTTAGGCCTTGGATTAATACACCATGCTCTGCACAACCTTGATCTCAACCTACACAACTATTTTCTATCCTTTTCCTGACTAACTACCTTTAACAAATACTGAGAAAAATTCATATCCTTCCAAGCTCCTATTTCCTTGCATTGTTCCCTTGTGAATTAGCCCCTATTTAATGGGGAATTTCCTCAATCATGAATTGCACAGTCCTCATAGGCATTCCTCTGATTGCATGCACGATTTGTACAATTCATAATTATACAACTGATGATACACTATCGTTGAACTCTAATCTCAACTGTATCTTTCTCTGATCTGACATGCATGATTTAATTATGAGTGAATCTTCAGTTTACTGGTTAATCAATGTCAGCAACACCACACTGCACTTTAGGCAACACCCCATTCTTTGACAGGAAACACCCCACTATTGTAGGCTACGTCACACTATTGCAGGCAACACCCCACTACTGTAGGTTGCACCTCACTACTAAAAGTTGCACACCACTAGAGTAGGTAGCATCCCACTACTATAGGTTGCACCCCACTACTACAATTTGCACACCACTAGAGCAGGTAGCACCCCACTACTGTGGGTTGCACCCCACTACTAGACCTCCCACTAATTTCCCAATCAGTTGCAACTAGTTTAACTAAATTCAACTCACTTACGCCGAATTAAATAATTACAACACAAAATAAACTTAATTAGTCCTCTTAACTGTAGAACACACTGTACATCACTCTAGTTAGACCCTCAATTCAAATTAACTGAACCAACTAAGTCAAATTAACTTAGTCATCTATTACAAGTTATCATGAGATGCGGAATTACAATTTTATTCCCAATTTAATTTAATGAGAAATTAACTTAAGATTTTTCTTGATAGTATTTTTAATATTTCTTATTGCTATTTTAAATACGTATAACCAATGTAACTTTCAATTAATTATGTTATTTCTATTAGAAAATGTCATTTTTTTACCACTACCAAATTGGAATAATTACATTTAATCACTTTACATAATTAACACATGAAAATGGATGGAGATAAAATAATGGATTGAGTAATAAAAATTTAAGGCATGTCATAGCTTTGACCTTATAGTGACGTTTAAGTGAACATTTTGTGACCCCAACTTACATAGTTCCAATGATTTAGTGCCTTATTCCTTATATATAATTTCTAATCCTAACTGTTGAACAATTTCTACAATCATTATTAGCTTAACCGGGTTGGTAATATGTATAAGAAAATCTATTGGTTTATTTTTAATATATATTTAATTATTTTCTTTAAATTTTAAATTAATTATATAAATTAAATGGCTAATAAATGTTAAAAATATTAATTTATGATAAATTATCAAAACACTTATTTTATTATACATCTCACATTGCTTAGATTTTAAAAAAACATAAAAAAAATTGAATAATAATAATAATAATATAATTATTTATTATTATAAAAAATAAAATTTGTTAGTTAAACATGCATACATTTAAGAATACAGGTAATAATATTTTGAAATTTAAATATTGATTCTCATATTATTATGAAAATTTTTAACTTGTAAATAGTCTTTCTTACAATATCATGGGCTAATACCATGGTTTACGAATACCACATGCTTGATATTACATATGTTGATATGATTTTTTTTAATTAATTAATTTGAGATAAATTAATTAAAATATCATAACTAACTTGAATATAAATTTTGACCTTCGATCTATAAATACTAAATCTCTATTCTATTCTTAATAATCATTGATAATTAAATTTAAATGGTAAACAACTTAGGTAAAACTACACATGTTTATCAAATTATGTAATTAACAAATATTTTTCAAAATAATTTATTGTATATTATAAAAATTAAAATTTCAATAATATTATCTATTTTTCCCATAAAATAGAAAAATCTTTAATCTTGATTTGTTCCTTTACTTTAGTTTAATAACACAATTCTTATAATTTTTTTATAAAATGATTATAGTAAACTAATCAGAGCTACTAATAAAAATTCTAAAAATACCAATCTTTTTACCCCTTTAATGATCAAAAAAATCCAAATTACTCAAATCCCTATTCTCTTTATAATTAATCAACCCTGCAAGGAGAGGACTATAGAAACAAATGCCTTTTGAATCATCTAGTTTTTACATGACACTCTTCCACGGGCAGAGAGATTTTAATTCTAAAAGCTACAAGTGGAGAAGCAGATTCTTATGACTTTTTATTTGTTTCTATCATGTCAGAATAACTACTCTTTCCACCAAGTGGATTATTTTCTTTATGTCCTAGTCAAATTTTTATTTACTTTTTTCTTGGATAAATCTTCAAGTTCTATTGGTCACACAGAGAGAATGTGTAAAGTAAATAAACATATAACACTTTATGAATATGTCAAATTTTGTAATTGTTGAATAATTGATGATGAAGATGTGAGAGATCTCCATAATTTCAATTGGTCCTAGATTGATGAGAAAATATGTAATCTAAATAAATACTAGACATTTTGTGAATATATCAAATCTCGTGGTTCTTAAACAACTATATACATTCATGAAGATGTAAGAGATCTCCAAAATTCTACCTATTAAAAGCCCCAAAAAATAACATTCGTAAAAAATGAGAACATTGTTCTCGATCTTGAAGAACAAAAATCAATTTTGTCCGCAGCCCGCTATACAAACGCATATAAACCCCTCATGCTTGATCCTTAATTCAAACCCTTATATACCTATTTTTAAGTGATACTATATTCTATACCGTTCAATACTTAATAAAATATCTATATTTTTGTTTTTATTACTGAAGATATAAATGTAAAAAATAAAATATAAATAATAAATTTGATTGTTAATTTTTGTCAAATTTTTAAATTTAATTGTCGAATAATGAATTTTAGGAGCTTTGAGTTTATATAGATGGTCGATTTTCGGAATATTTTGGAATCAGATAAATATGGCGGTGGTCGAATGATATAATTGATCGCAGTTATGTCTATCAAATTCTTAAATTTTTGGGAAATCAGCCATCCACGTAAAAATGTCGTTGTAAAAACTTTGTTTAAATAGAACCAATTAGAATGAAGTATAAGGGATTATTGTAATTTTATTTCTCCGAATTTCATTACCTTCACATTTCTTATTCTCCAAAAATTAGCCACGCTATGCGCCCCAGTCAACGCAGGAAACAAATACAATGTTAAGATTATGGGTGACTCCAAGATGGTGCTGCAGTCGGCCTGAGAAAAAGTTGGGGATTTCAGCCCCTCATCTGAATCATCTTCTCTTCTCAGAGTGACTAAAAGGGAATTCCTGTAAGCACATATATGTGGAGCTTAAGAGTCTTATTCATCGTCTTTCCGAAGATAATGTACATGGTCCAATTGAAAGACTCGACATCCACGAAGTTATAGAAGGATAAGCCCATGAGACCGGGGTAATCAATTTGTAATAGAATTTGATCATAATATAAAGACGGAGGCATATTATGAACAATAATGTTAAAAAGTTTGTACAAATACGTCTTTTTTCCTTAAATAATAATGTAAAAGCAAACCTTTCTAGATCTTCCTAATGTATATTTCTCACATAAATATAAATTTATTTTTATAAAGAAAAAATAATTAATTTTAAATTTTAAAAATAAAAATAAATTAAATATTAAAAAAGTATTTAAAGTATTTATAATTTAAATATTTGATTGGGCATGGAGTATGTTTTAAATTTGTTTCTGCAGAGTTTTTTTTTAATACAGGTGATGAATCAGTAGTGGCGTGGTTTCATTGTTATCTATGAATAACAATGAGAGATAACTATCCTCGCTATTAATTTCACAACTGAATAATAAATTCTAAAATTGTAAACACTATAAGAATAATAGAAAAAAGAAAAAAATAAAAATAAAAACAAATCCTACCTGGCACCAAAAACCTAGAATACTTGGGATACTGCTTTGTCATGTTCGGTCGCATGACAGGAAAGCTCTTCTGATCCGAGGGAAAATCGACATACTCTTCACCTTTGGCATCTTCATCCCTGAACCACACAAACGAATAATGCACATGAAGTCGGCAACAGCCCTCCAATGCCTTTTTGAAAGTGCGAGATAAATGTGACCAGTTCACTTTCTAATATCACATCAAGTCCCGGAGCGAGGAATATGGCGCTGACTCAATTCCGCTCAATCATTCTCGCTCGATGCGAGTACTCCTAGTCGAGGAATGTCTGGTTATTAACACAATCTCGTGAGTTAACACCAGAACATCCACAAGTTTATCCTTACAATAGTATCGTACAGTCGTGGATCAAAATAGGCGTGATGGCTTGTTCGGTTGAATCTTCGCCTTCAATCTTGGGGAACTACCACTATCCACTTGTGTGATTGAGTCTAAGCTATGGCATGGTTGTGATCTGTCTAAAGATTGATCTCTGGACCCATATGTTAATGCTGTTATCCCTGCCCTGCCCAAATTATTAATGATCTCGCCGTATGTATATCTTAAGCGATTGTGAACCATTGTGACCACTGTGATGGTGATTTGACTGTTTATTTGTCTTATGTTCTGATTTCGTTGGTGGTGGTCGCATTGTTAAGTTTTAAGTGCTCTGTTCTAATGTGTTACATTGTAGGTTTTTATTTCGAATACTTGATCTGAGTGTGATTGCAAATTTGAATTGCTCTCTCTGCCTTGGTGCGATTTTAGAGTCAATCTGTGACACAAAGGTGCCATGTACAATTGTTGAGTAAGCAATTAAGTGTTGATGCAATCTGTTAATCAAAACAAATTCGAAACTATGGACTGATCCGATCTGGCCCAAAGTGAGAAGTCTACTTAATGGCAAGATTTTGTTAGTTTGTTCACTAGACGATTAGGTCATATTGGAGCAGAGGTGTTGTGTTTTTTAGTGACAGGTCTAGAATGGACCGTGCGTCGAAAAATATTGATAAATTTAACAAGAATTGAGTGTTCATATTGCTCATTAGTTACAAGGGATTAACCATATTATCCATTGTTTGAATATGTATGTTGGATTGAAGAGTCAAACTTGATTGTGTGTTTTTTTGAAGCTGTTGATTGTATCTATGTTACACTGAAGGCATGTCTATAGAGGCAGTAGTACTCGAGTATTCAGATTTTGCGGTATACTTATGAGACTGCAATTCCTTGAAGGGTAGATCTTTTAAATAAGATAGGTTGTAGTTTGTAAAATTAGGTGTCCATTAATGTTGAGTAATGCCGAGTAACCACAGTCTGCCCAAGATTTAAAGGAAAGACTGCCCTTGTTTAAGTGATAATTTTCTAGGTATATTTATGAAAGGTGTTGATTGCAACTATGTCAAAAACATTGTTTAGGATCCAAGTCCAAATTTTATATGACAATGATATTCATTGTTTATTGCTTAGTCATTTAATTGTAAGAACTTCTTAACAGTGTTTGAGCTCAAAATTTTCGTTTATTGCTTAGTCATTTAATTGTAAGAACTTATTAACAGTGTTTGAGCTCAGAATTTTCCCACCAGGTGTTCTCAATTGTTGTTATTGTTCCTCGGAATTAGTGCTTGATGATGTGATGAGGTTTTATTGTTGCAACAATATGGTAACTAGGTTGTTGATGTTGGAGTCTGAGTATTTCTAATGGGAGGGTATGCTTCCTAAAGTAAAGTTAGGGTTTGGAAAATGTTGATGTAATGAAGTTTGGATTTTGTTGAGAAGTAATGACGAGTTTAAGTGTTGTGTTGCAAGAATATTGCTGATGTTAAGAGCTACAAGATGGAAATAAAGGTTTGAAATGTCAAGCCCTTTATGGTCCAAATATATTTCTTGAATTTTTGATGAAAGGTTGTTGAGTTTAGAATTCATTTATTGGACTTGCCAAGGTATGGATACTAATGATGGAATGAGGGTAACATTGATGAGTTATTGTGATGACAAGTATCTTGTTGATGCCAGAGTTGTTGATATACCAGATATTGCTTAGTTTTGATTTTTGTTGGGTATATCCATTTACTGAGTTATGTTGTTGACCATTGTGCGAGAGAAATCAAAGTTATTGAGATTGTAATAAAGTGATTTATACTGATTAGATACCTGGCTAGTGAAGATGTTGTTGATTGTTTTGTGACTAGAGCTAACTATTGATTGTTGATCTTGGTGTAAGAATAGTCATGTTAGACAAGGGTTACTTGAGGAGTATGGTTATGTTGAATGTGATGATGTTGTGCGATGTCAAGTTAGGGTTTTAATTCCAAATAGTATGTTGATGAAGCTTTTGTAGCTGATATATGATGCCTATGATTTATTGAAGTGTTAAGTTGTCGATGATAGGTTAATGAAGATTTTTATGATGATAGAGTGAGAGTCTAAATTTTCTATGATATGATTGTTGTAATGTTTATTAATTGTGGTTGGTGAATAGTGGAGATGTTTATTGAAGGAATAATTTTTATTATTTGAAGTTTTCCTTAAGAGACTAGATCATGTCTGAAAATGGATGAAATGGAGGTCCACATACTTTTTGGGGTTAGTTCGTCTAGCTTGTTGGTTCTAGTGAAATTATATAAGGGAGTAATTGCTTCCTGTTAGTGGGTGCCCGCGAAAGATTACAAGGGAGTGAGCACTTCCTACTGGTGGGTGCTAGTGAAACAATACAAGGCAGTGGGTGATAGAAAAACAATGTACAAGAATTAGAGCTTCCTAATAGTTGGTCTTGGTTAACAAACATAAATAAATGCACACCCCCTCCCTCCCGGTCAGTATTTCCAGCAATTGGTATCAGAGTAGTTCCTTTAAGAATCGGTTTAATATGTGGAAGGAGATCCAACGAATTATGGCAAATAAAAGGAAGCACAATAGGTAGACGTCTCAAAATAGGAAGCTACTTCAAAAGGATAATGATTATGTAAGTAATGTACCATATGTAGTGGTAGTGTCAACAGTTATCGTAAAAGGATAGCGAGATTCACAACAAGTCATTTCAGGAAGAATGCATCATCGGGGTATCCCTTTACTTAATGATGCAAATTATTGGACATGGAAAGAAAGGATGAAATTTAGATTAATATATCTTTGATCTAATATCTAATATCTAGTATGTAATTTCCTTACTAAAAATCCTCGATCTAGTCAATAATTTTAGTGGAATGTTATGGTTATGAAAACATTTTTTTGTAATCTACCTGACTAAGAATTTCAGAAGATTATGCATTATGAAACTATAAAGGATATATATCAGACAAGTTGCAAGTCTTCAGTGATGGAAATAGTAGAAAAATCAATCTGATCAACAATAAAGGAAGCAAGAGATAATACCATCACCCAAGAAGAGTGACTTTTACAAGTAGGTAATTTTTTCCTAAGGATGAGTATAGCAAAAATAAAAGCTTCCAATGGAGGAACAACAATTCCTTTTCTCTTTTAAGAGATGATATTGAGTGCCTTATATGGCATAACATTGGACATATTGTAGTTTGCTATATAAGCATATTTTTTAGGCCTTACAATCAAAGTTCTCTAGCAAGCAATCAAGGAAGAACCCTCCCCATGAGAAGATCATTTGTTTCTATCTATAGAAATTTCTTTCATAGATTTTTTTTCCCTGTAATTTATGTCGACATAAGGCCATAGACAATATGAGGCAAAAATCATATATGCGGAATGAATACATTATTATTTTGCCCCCTCTTCTAATCACATAAGAAGCTATACATGCAATACTTTTAGACACATGGAAAAGGAGTGCAGGAGGAACTCAATGTTACAATTCAAATAACAGGAAAAAAATATTCAAGATAAGAAGCTAAACAAGAAATCAAAAGAGGATCCATTTAACAAAAGGCTAGAAAATTATGCCTCTATTAGCAGTTAACATACCGAAGTATTGAAGGAAAATGAAGAGAAACAAGTGAAGTACCGCCTAGTACTGTGTGTGCTAGAGGAAGATGATAATTGGTACATAGACAATTGATGTTCTCATTATAATTCTAGAGATAACAACAAATTTATCTCTTTAAACAAAACCAAAGCAATGTTATTCTTGGAAATCATGCACTAGCCAAGGAGATAGGAAAAGGTAGAGCTAGCCTTGGTGTTAAAACGAAAAATGTTGCTAATGTATTATTGGTTAAAGTGTTAAAGAACAAAATTATGATTGTTGGTCAAATGAATGATAGAGGACATGTTGTCATATTAATTTCAAGAGGATGCAAGATTCTAGAAGAAGAAATTAGAATATTAATTGCAAAAGGAATCATAACTCCAAATAGAGTATATGTATTTAGCAAAAGTAAAGACGCAAATAAAATATTGACACAAATATCTTCTTTAGATACTAAGTAAAGCCCATCTATAGTAGATAAAAGGAGAAACACATAAGAAAGAGAAAATAAATATTGGCATAGTCTTAGGGGGGACATAATCTAGCATCTCATGATATATGAGTAGTGTGTGCATTGAATGTATGCAGGAATTAAGATAATAATACGAAAGATTTTCATGGAAGGATAGAATGTCCCATATGCTCAAGGGGAGAATCTCCACCAAAATAACATATCACCTATTGTTTGCAATTGTTTGAAATTGATCTCTCACTATTTTGTAGGAGCCAGAAGAGTTAGGTGCAACTTTTTTTGTCTCTAATGATTGATTTTCAAGTGTACAACATGTTCATGGTGAGTAAGTGTCTTGATTGGTAAGCCATTAGGCAGAGATTCCATGGTCACAAGTATTGGTAGGAGAAGGATTTGACAGGCAACATTTGTACTTAGAGGTGTAACAGTATCACAACAATTGATTCCAATATGGTTTCCTCATTGATGTCAAAGGGGGATAGAGATACAACCACCACCAGTGTAGTTATATATGTGGTTGCCACCAATTCCAAAGGGGGAGAATATTGGCATTATTTTGGTGTTGCTATTGATGTCAACCTAGTGGATCCCAGATTAGTTTATCATGACAAAATTGGATAGCTAGGTGAGGCCTCTAATTAGTCATGCAAAAATAAAAAGGTTGATTAGACATAAAGGTGAAATGGAGGTTCTAAAGTTTTAAAGATTAAGGAACAAACACTAATTAAAATTGGATATTATCCTTTCATAATTCAGATTTCTAGTTCGTATCACACATCCATTACCCATTCAGAAACAATGTGCATAGTCCTATGGATTTTATTTTACATCGCTTGGCTTATTAATATTTTTTCAAATGTTCTTTTTTTATTGTAATTAAAACCATAGATTGGATGTTGGTTGTCTTGTATTATCCATGGTAAATTTATTTTTCTTTCATGTTGGCTAATTTACCATCGACTTCTCCCATGGTAAATGCCCATGGTATTTTGTTTATTCCCTTTATTTTCTTTTTGATCGGTAAGTATAATTAAATGGATCTAGAATCAAACGGTTGCATGAATTTGGTAAAGGCATCAAGTGGACAACCCTATAGAATGGTTTGAATGATTTGATTCATCTAGTGATCTGATTGAAAGGCATAATTGTGTTGAAGTTTTATTTTGTTCTAGCATAGTTAATGAAGCGATATCGATAGATTTTACTCTATTTTATGTTATGGTACTGTTTATTAAATCTAAAAACTCATGGTATAAATACATGGGTGTGTTCTAATTTGGGAGCTTCAAACCTTATGTGATGAGGGACTCTTCATCTGGTCCATAGTTATGATCTAGTTCAGTTTTGGTGTGATTAAGGGCGCAATTTGTAATCTCAATATGATGTGATATGGTGTGTATGGAATTGTTGAATTTTGGTCTCATCGAGTGACTAATGTTCTAGCCTGATAGAGTCTGAGCTATGGGATGACCATGATCTATCTAAGGATTCATCTCTGGACTTATAAGTTAATGTTACTATCCTTAACATGGATTCTTGATGATTTGGTATGTATATTTCAAGTAATGATGAACTAATGTGACTAGTCTGAGGGTGATTTTACTACTCATTTTTATTATGCTATGATTTGGTTAGTGGTGGTTTCATTAATAAGTTTTATTTTCTTTGTTCTGATGTATTAACATTGTAGTTATTTATTTTGGATTCTTTATTTTAGTATAATCACATAATATAATTGCTATCTCTACCTTGAGGTGGTTTTAGAGTTGATATGCGAGATAATGATGCCATGTATACTTCTCAAGTAAGAAATTAATTTTTCATTCAATATGTATTATCAAAAAATGTTTGAAACTATCAATTGATCTGATTTGGAACAAATTCTTCAAAACTTCCTTCAAGTCTTCAAAACACTTTTCTACTTCATCATTCCATCAAAATTATTTTTTCTTTAGAAGGTTCATTAGGGGTGCAGTTGTATGGGCATATTTTTCTTAAATATTCAATAATAATCTGTAAATCCTAAGAATCCTCTTAGCTTGGAGAGATTAACTGGTTTGGGCCATTCCCTTATAGCCTTGATCTTATTACGATCAACTTTTACTCCCTCATATATTATATGTCCAATATACTCCACTTCTTCCTTCCCAAAAGTGCATTTGGACTTCTTGGCATAGAATTGATGATTTTCTAATACAGTAAGAACTTGCTCCAAATGTTGTAGGTTATCCTTCCATGTTTTACTATATTAGAATTTCATCAAAGAATACTAACACAAACTTCTTTATATATGGACGGAATACTTAGTTCATAGTAGCTTGGAATGTTTTTGGTCCATTCATTAAACCAAAAGGAATTACTTTAAACTCGTAATCACCTTCATGTGCTTGGAACCCAGTTCTCGATACATCCTCCAACCTTATTCTGATTTATTAATACCCTAACCTTAAATGCAATTTTGAGAAGCATTTAGCACCATGTTATTCATCCAACATTTCATTGATAAAAGGAATTGAAAACTTGCTTTTAATTTTAATTTTATTTAGCTATAGATAATCAATGCATAATCAGAATGATCAATCTTTATTTAGAACTAATAAAACTAGAGTAGCGTACAGACTTCTACATTTTTTTATGATGGCACACTTTAATAGATCTAGGACTAATGTCTCAATTTCAATGTTTGGATGATGTGGATATTGAGATGGTTTTTTGTTGATGGGATTTGATCCTGCTTTGATTTCTATTGTATTCCCAATTTCTCTTTGAGGAGTCATCTTCATTGGAAGGTCCTGGAAGACTTTTTCATGCTTTTGAATTAGCTCTTGGACTTCTTGTGCTTCTTCATTGAACAAGTTCGAAGTTAACCTTTCTAATTGATGACAATGCACTACATAAGCCATTGTTCCCTTCCAACTCACTTTCATCATCTGAGATGATGATATATTTTGGTTCTCAGGTGGCTAGAACCCATATATCTTGTATTTATTCCCTTCAAATTTAAATTTTATAAATTGTTTCCGATGGTTGGCAGAGTAAGTGCCTACTATTTGAAGCCATTGGATATCAAGGACCACATTTACTACCCCAAATGGTACAATGTAGAACGAAGATTCTAGATTATGGTCTTGAATATGTAATTTGACTTTATGGCATTTTAAGAGAGGGTATTGATTCATGGACTGCATATTTGAGAACTGATTCTAGAGATGCATATTTTGAAAATTCATGTTACTATTTGCTGATGGGGTATGAACGATGATTTTGGAGGCTAAGGTTTCTCATGTGATGATGACGAGTTTGACGAATATGGAGAGTTGCGATATTGAGTAGCTTCATTATTCTCGGGTATTTGATCGGGTGTAATCTTCAACTTATCACAAATAGAAGTTAACATCACCATTGCTTGACTATGATTTAGATTCGCTGTATTTGAAAGGATTAAATGATCAATTTTAAATTCATTATGGTTATGCTCGAGTTGACTCTCGATTCTCTTTGACGTATTTTAGAGCTCCTCGATTTATTTTCCATGTCTAGTCATCTTAGTCTCAAGATCTATCAATATTTTATTGAAATCGACCATCGACATTGATCAAGCCGTTGATAAGTATGTCGTGGAGTATACTTATCCAACTTATATTTTCTTAACTTGATCCTAATTTTAATTTTTTTAACTAATTATTATTTTTTTAAATAATAATAATATTATAATATATTATAATTATTTAATAATAAATATATTAAATATATTAATACCCACTATATAATATTTTGTCATTAATATTTATATATTATTATATATATTTTATATATATATATATATATATATATATTATATATATATATATATATATATATATATATTTAGATGTATATGATATGTAGTATCTGTGTGTGTGTGTTGTGTGTGTGTGTGTGTGTGTGTGTGTGTGGTGTGTGTATCTATAATGGGGAATCACACCCAAGTAAAAAACCAACATGGGAGAAGTGGAAGGGTTAGTGGGTAGAAGAAGTGGAATGGTGGATGAGAATGATACAATAGACAGTGAAACATACATGGAAGCAATCAACATAATTGGAATGCAATGGATGAACATATTGGTAAATGACAACGTATGAGGCATGCAAAGGATATAGGGACAATGACACTAGAAGGGAATTCATTGCAGCGGGTTGAGCAACAATAAAGTCCAAGGAGCGAACTCGTTTTGATACCACCTGGAGGATTTAAACTCTAAAGCAATGATAAATTTATATATAAATGATTAAATGATTGATGATTTGTTTTACAATTAGGACCCAAGCCTAAATAAGTCCTTGGAACCTTTTCAGGAAGTCCCCCAATTAATTAATTACATAACATAATAAGTCAAAATAACAAACATTGTTTGAAACCTTGGGTCTTTGGATTGATGGAAAATGGGTTGAATCATTGATTCAAATCGCTATAAAACATTAACGTTAAAAACTTACAATCTTTATATAAATTTATCATACTTAGTGAATATAATTAAATATCATCAAGAAATAATAAATTCATCACTAGCAAAGATAGGTTGTAGATGATGCAACTTATAATATTTAACTTTGATATTTTTTTTATTTTAAAAACTAATTTTCAAACATTTGATTGGGCCATAACTTGAAGATTTTATTGTAGCCTTTGCACAAGATGATGGTATGTGGATAACTGCCTCAAATATTTATGCCATAATTTATTGAAGTAAATAACACATTTAAGCATGATTTAAGCAAGTATTTGCATAAAAAAAAATGATAAGAATAAGATGTAAACAAGTTTGGTTGTGTAGCCTAATCCATAGAAGTCAAGTTACAAGTTACAAGTTATGCTTTAAGACAAATTCAAAATTGATATATGTAATGGAAAAATCAATTGCGTACTTAAGAAAAATTGCAAATTGATATATGTAGTGGAAAAATAAACTGCATACTTTAACGACTTCATCTACACATGTGTTGAGGAACACATAAATAATGGTGAGAAATAACTCAGTAACTCTTGGTAAGTATATATTTTTACATCTTGTTTTTATCTTTCTTTTTACTAACACTAGAATTATGGTAAATGATTAAATTTGAGAAATAGATAACAACTAAACATAATAAATTTTTTTTTTTTTCAGGTATATATCTAAATCAATTTTTTTTTGCTAGATATCATAATTACAAAAGAGTTCAGATAATACCTATTTCAATATAAGACGAAATTTTCATGGTTATAAGAAAGCTTTATATCTATATCTATTTCTTATATAATTTATATATATATTTATTATATATATAATATATATATATATATATATATATATATATATATATATATATATATTTTGTTACTTCAATGTTATATAACTGACAATTGTCCCAAAAGGTACAAACAAAGGCCGATAGGATTATTGAATTGGAATTGTTAAATTTTTCTAGAAGAGTTAATTGGTTTGTGGAAAACCTTGTTTTCTTGGAACTGGATCATTGTGCAATTACTTTTCTTTAGATGTTTTGTTTATATCTAGATTACAAGGAACACATTGAATGTCTTATTTCATTTTAGAGTAAGTTAATTACCCAAAATCAAGAGGTTAAGTTAATTACCCAAAACCAAGAAACCTCTATAGATGGCCAAGCATATACGAAGCTTGCTAGTGACCAAGGCAATAACCACCATGACTATCCCCTACCAATACATTTCATTGAAAACCATAATTGTATATTGCATTTAGAAAGTCAAAACATAATATTAGAAAACATGTTGATATATTGCTATGAAAAATTTAATTCCATTACAAGCCATGATATTATTATTATATTTTATAAAGAATAATATACATATGTAGAATGATACTACAGTGAAAACCATAATTGTATATTGCGATTAGAAAGTCAAAATATAATATTCGAAACCATGCTAAATATGACATTACAAACCTTAAATGTCAAAGAAAGAACTTAGAAGTTGGAAATTAAATGACCATAGCCATTTCGAAAACCATGTCTATAGAGACGTTAAAAAACCATGGTCAATGCCAAGTTCGAAGGCCAGAAGGAAAAAACAAAAATAAGAAAATACCAAATCGTTGCTAACATTACATGTAGCAAGAATAAAAGAAGCACTTCTTCCCCATGAATGCCTTCCTGATTGTGATCTCATGCTCGCTTGAAGACGACCATGCTAGAAAATGACCATCTAAACATGAACATGCACGCTTGCGTGAAGACAACCATGCCTAAAGATGACCATCTAAACATGAACACGCACGCTCGCCTGAAGACAAACATGCCTAAAGATGACAATCTAAACATGAACACGCACGCTTGAAAGGAGGAACAACACACTGGACACTCTTTAGATCAGCTAATGAAGTATTATATATTCTTGAAAATAAATGAAGTATTATAAATTCTTGAAAATTTTGGAAGAGTTTATAGTGATGGTTTTGATCTTGTTGGAGACTCAATGACAAAAATAACAATTCAGTTCCTCTACATATATTGATATCAATATTTATCAATGTTTGGTGGGCTCAATAACACGACACACCTTATACAGGCACAAACAATGGAGTCATTCATGTTAAGATATTTTTTAGTTTCCACCTTCTGTTAGTCAGTGAATGGATCAATCAACACATAATGAATGGATAAATAAACACATGATATTAGTCACACCTCCATTATAAACATCTTGAGCCACACGACAAATAAGTAATGATCACTATTTGTCAGTAACAACTAGCAATGGCACGCTTTCAAAATGTTGAACACAAGCTGTAACTTAAGCACTGGAGTGGAACAGGGCATGCAGGAACACAAGGTCTACTCCTTTTAGGCTCAAATAATTCTATAACTAAAATGGCAGATGCATATTTCCGTGCTATTTGGACATCAAGCGTTGGGTGTTTTGGATGTGGGAAACCCTGCAAAGGCCAGAAGAAAGATTCATATTCTACATGATCTATCCCCTTTAAATGGAGGTAATGGGAGTGGAGATTAGTCCAACCATTCACCCTTAACAACTAGGATAAGTTTTTTTGTTTTGACAAGCTCGTCGGAATCTATACATTAGATTCTCTGTAAAACTTGGTCCAAGGGTGGCCTATACTAGTAGACGATAATATTGTCAAAATGATTGAGTCATATATTGATAATTGCATTTAAGAGAAAATAAAAATAACACATATATGTAGAATTTTTAATGCCCAACATTTCAACAGTTTTACTTATTGTAAGTTAGCAACAGTCATCAATATCAATGGCGTGCTTTCAAAATGTTGTACACAAGCTGCATTTTAAGTGAGATGACCACTGCAGTAGAATAGGGCCTGCAAGAACGCAAGGTTTACTCCTTTTTGGCTCAGATAATCTCATCTGTGAAGTACCAGCTACAAGAGCATCTAATATTTCACATGTCGCTGCTGCCTGGATATCAATCTCTTACTGTCTTAGACATGAGAAACCTTGCAAAGGCCCAACAAAAGATTCATCTTCTCCATACTTTGTTGGAATTGAATTCACAAATTGTGCACTTTTCTCCCTTTTATATGAAGACAATGAAAGTGGTGTTTCTTCTAAGCATTGATCCTTCACAACAAGGAAACAATTTTTCCCTTTTGGAATGCTCCCTGGAATCTTTACACTAGACTCCATGTAAGAAATGTTGGTTGGAGTCTTTACATTAGACTTCATGTAAGGAATGTTGGCTAGATTCTTTACATTATAATATATGTAAAACTTGATCCAAGGGTGGCCTACATCCATATATGATGAAAATATGATCAGTAGATTCATAATTACATTTTAAGAGAAAATAAAGATAAGAGATAGACAAAATATTTAATTCTCAGCAATGCAACAATTTACTCACTTAGTACTTCCTGCGGAGAAAGTATCTTTTCCACATCCCTTGATCCTTGATAGCAAATCCCTTGCTAGCCCTAATATGGGCTACCACAATTGAGAATGAAATCTAACTATACTAGTTTTATTGTGTCAAATATGGATTCAATAGATCCTCCTCGAAATGGTAATATGCCTATCAGAATGGCATCTAGGAGCACACCAGGCCCCCAAACATCAACCTTTTCTAAATAAGTCATCCCTGCCAAAACTTTAGGGGAAATATCTGAAGGACTCCCTACCACTTCAGATAAATTTTGACCTGTTTGAGTGTGAAAATGTACTCTCAGTCAAATACATAAAGAAAACTCGTGAATTATTTAATAATTATAATATGTTCTTTTGTACATGTTTAGTGAGCAGAACCAAAGGATAGACAAATACCTTTTGCAAACTGCATGGACAAGTGAAAATCATCTAGCTTTAGTTGTCCAGAACTGGTTCTGAGAACATTCTCAGGTTTAATATCCCGATGGACAACACCCAAATCATGACAGTATTTAATGACCATTATTAATTCGTTGATCAAGTTTGATTCCTGATGCTCAAAGTAGCATCCAATCTAAGACATCTCATCAGTGAGGTGTCCACTAGTGCATAACTCCATCACAAGATGCAAAGATTTTTCATCTTCATACACAACTCAGAGTGTGACGATATTAGGATGGCCTGACAGATGTTGCATAATCTCAATCTCCTTATACACATTTTCTTCAGTCTTTTTTGGGAGAGTCTTATAGGCGATCTCTTTCCCTGTAGCTTTGCTCTTGCATATTCTCACCAGACGAAATTTTCCTCATCCCAATTCAAGGCTGAAATCATAATTTTCTTCAATTTTTCACTTCCTACCTGTCCAGGTAGAAGCAAGAGCACACCCAACCTTTCTCTTCAATCCTCTTTCTGGTGAATTAGGGAAACAACCCCCTCTTGGAGGAGGAGGAGCAATGAAACCTGCTATAGGATGCAAATCTAAGCCCTTTGTTTGCTTCCTCTACTGTTGGAAAGAAAGGTGCGAGGCTAATGATGTGGAAGTCTCACCATCATTGCGTAGCCAAGGTGTGTTTGCTAAATTGGCACGGTTTAATGCTGCTCTTCTATTCTGCTTCATTGGTAATGAATCCATTTGAACTATGCACTTTACAAAAAGAGTTTAACCAAAAGATCTGTGGCTACTCTACAAGATGAGATGCAAGGAATTGTTATGGGAAAGAGGAGTTTAAACTGATTGAATCCAATGAAGAAAAGGTGTTGTTAGTAACCTGGGAGATGGGGTGTAGTGGAGACGACATGAGGGAGGTCGTAGTTGATGCCTTTGATGGAAATATAACGCCGCATCATTGCCTCTATTGTCTCCTCTGAAAGCCCAGCCTCTCGAGGCAAATCAGAGAATAGAAGTCAAATTTAAAAAAGCTCTTACAGAGCTTCAAACTAACATTTCTGTGTTTTAAAATTCTTAATACTAATTAGTGCTTGCCAAAAACTAGGGAAGAAGAACAGGGCTTGCCAAAATCCAGGGAAGAAGAATGGCAACAACAACTAGCAAGGAAAAAGCAATAAAAATATTTTCAAGAGTGACATAAAAGAATCCGAAAAAGCAGTAAAAATATATTTGCATGCCACGGAGTGCACAACAGAACTCAGAGGTGAAAATAAGGCAACTCAACCAATATTTGCAAAGAGCAGTCACACTTCAAATCAATGGTTGAAAGTGTCTCACCTGATCCAACGGAGCAGGGTAAAAGTGTTGATGATTGTTGATGCATAGGAAGGTCTATCGGCCTAACTAGTTTACAAGAAAAAAATACAAGCATCCAAAATTACATCACCAAATAAAGCCAAAAAGAATAGTAAAAACATATATTAAACGCACTATTCCATAATTATTCCCATTATCTATTAACATTTAAATTATAAAAATTATAATTTTTTTAGAACATTACTTATAAAAATACAATTTTATTTACCTTTCTATTGAAAAATACCCAAAGGAAAAATGAAAAAATGCTAAAATCTTCTATCTCTACTCATCAACACGGTATCTTTATGTCGATTGCTGATTCCAAAAATATTTTAAAATGAGACGAACATAAACGCGATCAATTAGATAAAGCTAGTGACTTTAGAAAGGTTAAATTAAATTATCTATTGCATCAAAACCAATCATTTTTCAAACATTTCCATTTGGATTTGCAGCATCTCACTTTCTTACACATTTCATCGATCTCAGTCCTCTGAATTTATCATAAGATCGAAGAAAGAGCATGATACCTTTGCATTTATCATAGGATGGAAGAAAGAGTATGATACCTTTGCGGATCAAATGATTTTGCAGCTTTTTGAGGAGGTTAAAAAGGTTAAATACTGACCCCTGCAACAAGTGATTTCCCTCTAAAGAGAGATGGACCATCCTCACATATTCTACTAGAGTGTCTGTAACAAATTATATTAATTTCAACTATCATGCTCATTTTCTTCACATATTTCAGTATACATTGTTGAATCATGTGGATCATCATTAAATTAAAATGGGTGGACATTTTTTATCATGAACATGATTGAAAAATGTCTTTGTGTTCAACATGGATCAGAGAGAATGCAGGGAGGCTCTTTCGAAACACACCAATATTCTACCACTAATAATCATCACGGATATTCAATCATAATCTGTACAACACATACATAATGTTTCTTCACACCAATCAAAATCCCTATTTTATCCTTATATGTTAGTTATAGTTATTGTAATCTACAGAGTAGAATGAATTGGAGAAAGAGAAAATGTAGAGAACATGTAATTTTTCTTGTACTATTTCAAAGATATGCAGAAAAGAAGAGGATTATTGTAGCTAGACCTCTCCCCACCAAATCATGTTAGAAGATAAAGATGGTTAAGTACGACATCAGGAGCTCTATCAATATTGTTCCAATTATAGACAACCGATCTTGCTCTAAAGTTTTACGATAATTTATTTGAATCACTTTAAAAAACTCAAATATCAATATGGGGGGGTTAGTAGATGAGCTAGAACGGGTTTAGTTTGTTCAATGCACAACGTTAGAGCAGCAATATCAATATGCTTGGATTATTACATGATCTATAACGAGTTTGGTTTGTTCAATGCACAACGTTAGATAAACAACCATTGAAATTTGTTATGGTGTTCTTTTTCGAAAGAAAAATGTATCTTTTATTGTTTTTAAAAATTAAAAGATACAATGTCTAGTTTTAGAGGACATTTTTTGAACTGACATTGTTGATTTTGAAAATTACATTCTCATTCTAGCTAAAATCTAAAGATACTAAATAATAATAAAAAAGAGGCATAGCGTCAAAATGGGAAAACAATGTAATGGGATAACACTAGATTCTCCTTTATTTTTGAAATCTCGACAATCTCATTCACCAACAAAATTGTTTGTTTGGATAGGAGATCAGTTGAACCATTAGATTCTGTAAAAATGTTAGGAAATTGGACTTCATCAAGTTCTTCTTGTAAAGCTCAAATTTTAGGTTGTCACGCCTCAAGACGCATACAATGAAACAAGAATATTTTATTTTCCCACAACATTTGTCTTTGAATCTCCATAAAAATTAATCTTCTTTATATTCTACAACAAGGATATTTTATTTTCCACAACATTGCCTTTGAATCAACATAAAACTTAATCCTCTTTATATTCTTCAATAAAGAAAAATGAAGCAGCCCCTCAAGACTAATCAACTCTCTCTTTTGGTTAGTGTCATTCCCTAGGTCCAAATTTACGCAAAAAATGTGAGAATATGATAGGTGAAGAACGAGCCCTATTCCACAATGACCTTGCTAACAGGCTACATCAAAAAATCCAAAGAGAGTGTTTTTTTCAAATTCAAGTTCTTGAATCTACCTTTAATCCTTTATCTTCGTTGAGACAATCTACTCCAACAAGTAACTACTAATTCTATGAGCTACTAAATAAGAGTTTGTACGGTCATTCTGGAATAAGATTTTATTTATGAATAACCAAGTTTCCCACAAAACCAGAAAAGGAAGGAATTTAAAACTGGAATCGAAGAACCTTTTAATCCAAAACCATAAGCTTTATTCCACTACAATCCTATCGCAAATTCCCCAAAAATTCAAATCATTTTTCACTTGTTGCCAAATGCATTGTGAGATAGGACAATCCATAAACAGAAGGAGAATATATTCTTCCTCTTTCTTCCAAAGCATACAAATGTTGCGATCTTTTCAACCTTTTTTCTGATAACGTGCTACGTCAAAATTTTGTTTGATAGAAGTATCCAAAAAAAATCCTTATTTTAAGTTGCCTCGACTTTTCCATATATATTTGTTCCTATTGGCATTATGACACAAGCTTGGCACTATGCCACGGGTATTTTCCTTGATGGCAACTCACTCCGAAAATCACTCAGATGACAGTTTAGGCTCACAGGCTCTTAGAATAAAGGAAAAGGAGGTATATGCAGGTTCATGTTGCCGAAGCCACATATACATGCGGATTCGCAGACCAAAAGTCCCGTATGCGTATACATGCACTTTCATGCACAGAAAAGCGCATACATTTTGGAAAACTTGGTTTTACGTCCATGGTATTTGGACCTATGGTTTTGGACCATGGTATCTCATCCGAAGTGTTGAACCCAGGTATTTGGACCAAGGTATTGGTTCTGAGTGCTTTTGGACCATGGTATTGAGTAAGGCCTAAGACTATAAAAGGGGAAGGAGATCATTAGGAAAAGGCACTCAAGGGTTGAATATCTTATGAAGAGAAAGATCTAGAATATTGGTGATTGGGTTATGATTCATAGCTTGATCTGAATCAAGGAGAAACCTAAGCACTAGAAGAAGGATAAGTTCTATTGATGGGTCAAGATCTTAATGGTTGAAGACAAGTATCTTTGTGTGATTTTAATATGTTATATTTGGTGCATAACCTGATCTATAAATCTGATGATCTAGGTATAAATGATGTCTGAATAGTTGAAAAGGGTAAATTATCCTTTATAGATTTGTACGTAAGTTCAACATATCAAAGGCACATATACACATTGGTTCGGTAATTCAGAACAACGTATATGCAGGTTTTCCTTAATGTAACAACATACGCACGTAGGTTCTACATATTAAAGTAGCCTACATCTCATAAAATATGTTTTGGCTACTTCTGTATGTTATTGTAGTTTTCTAGGTTCAGGATTGGTTTTTGGTTACTGTAACTATATTCTCGCTACAACATTTAGAGAAGTGATTGTTTGATTCTATTTTTGGTTGGTGCAAAGGAGATTGGCTGATGCAGATATATTTGATGTTTGATTGATGCTATTGATGGATCCAATCTGAAAATTTATGAAATGTGGTCCCTGGAAGAAAAAGAGAAGGTTGTAGCCTTCTGTAGGTAGAAGCCTACGTACTAGTATAAGACTGCACCAGTATAGAAATATTGAAAAAAGAAGTTTCTTATTAAAGGAAGATAGAGACGAATTGTAGCAGGAGGTTTTCACCCACATTGGGTTTCCACCTTATATCTTGTGTTCATGTGTGTGATTGCCTATACTATTTACTACACTTGATTGTTGTTTTATGGTTCCAATACACAGATTAAGATCGGCTAACTAAATAAGAATTCTGCAATATATACACGCTTTTCTCTAAACACAGTTGCGTATATACGCAAGTTTACTTAACAAAAGTAGCGTATATGAAATTTTTTATGGAAATGAAAATTTGCTAAATTGCTAACACTGATTCACCCCCCCAGTATTATTTCTGATAGTTCCAACAAGGATCTCTTTGCTAATTATAATTCTCCATTAAATCTTCATATGCTAATTTACCTGTAAGATCTCTTGACTATAAGTCATATGACCATATTAGTCTATCAAAATCATATTCCCTCAATACAATACCGTAACACAATCATACAAATGAAATTCTCCCAATTTTCCTCCCATTTTGCATCAAGACCTAAAACGCTAACATCAATCCATGACCTAGCATTATAATAATTTTCATCATCAACACAAGCCTTCACAAGAATACATAATCCTTTTTGGTGAAGAGTTTAAAATAATCCTTTAGAAAAACTGAATTGTCCTTCACTTAACCAAGGATCTATTCCAAGTAACACGTGGTGTCCTAAACCAACATGCCATAAAATCCAATTTTCTACCTTACTAAGAGCTTGAACCAAATTAAACCAAATACTTGAAGATCCCTTGGAAAATTTATGATCAATCATGAATCAATCCACCACATAAATTTGTTTTATATATTTTGAGAGGATAATTGCATTCCACAAGGTAGGAAAGAAAATAGCTTGCCAAGAAAATATTGTTTCCATAACATCACCAAAGACAATGATCAGGTGCTCAATATTTAGCTCAAAAATAAAAAAACTTAGAATGGCTTGAAAACTAAATGAACATGTCTGTTTCAGTAAAAAAATACCAATGCAACTTATTTAACTGAAAGCTAAGCTCGTATGAGGAATATATTGAGTTATGTCCACTTTTCCAAACATAAGAAATTTTGAAAAAAATTGCACAGTCACTGCACAATACACAATTTATACTACTGACATGGTAGGTGACCGTGCAAGGTCAATAGTGGTAAATTGTCTAATCAGGCTTCAACAAGTGTTAGATTTTGGTTGGTTATCGGACGTGGTGATGTGAATTGACTTGGTTGGTTAACTGAGGACCAATGAGGAGGCAACACGTGGCAAGGCTGGACGCGGGCTGGTTGGGGTAGTCAAACACAAGACCTTCTCCCAATAAACATCATGTCATACCATTACACCACAGCATAAGTTCTGAACCATAATGTTCACTTTGTATTGTTAAAGTTTAATGGAATGTGGGTTGGTGGTTAGGAAGGCTATCCTGCGAGCCAATCCTCCCATGTGAACACTCTGTGGTAAGAGTTAGCAGTTATCGACAGACAGTACATACCATAAACAGTGGCAACATAAACATCATAGTTAATACACCATGACATGTGTCCACTCAAACTGCAAGCTCAAACGGTTAGTAGAAATAGCATGACAAACCATAACTGCACACTCCAAGATAGCACATGTCAAATCCTCTACCATAACTGCATGATAATGGTCTATAATAACGACGCAAAATTTTCGTTAATTCATGATTAACGATAATTAAATGGGGTTTTATATTAATTAAATTGGAGTTTAATTCGACGAGGATTATGGCAGAACCTCAAAAATCAATGCCAACTCTATGTTTAGTGAAGTTAACTAGAGTTCCTTTAGTTTTAGAGGATGTTTTCTAGGGAAAAATAGTTTTGGTCATAATTGGAGAAAATTTTGACCAAATGGAGCTTAGAAAAAGGTGTTCCTAGCTAATTTGAGCATTGAGAACACATCGAAATAGGTTTTAGAACTAGTGGAATTTTTTAAACAACATTTTTACCATATTGAGCTAATAAAGAGGCCCAAGCCATGGAACCTGGACCAAGGAGATGTAGCCCAGAAGGGGAAATCTCCGTCATCAAAATGTTGTGTGAAGTGTTCATGTTGATGGTTTGCTGTACTTTTCATTATTGTTGCTCAACACTTGTTTTCATGGAATTTTTCTAATGTATTTCACAAAAAAATTGACAAGAATTTACTTGTTTCCAATCACAAACACCATAAGAGAACCATGCATATGAAGCAATTTACAAGCATTAGTTTATAACTCTGAATCTGAAATTAGCACAACAAAACTAACATTCAATAACAAATCAAGTTGGTATCATAAGAAAGGTTTTTCTTCTCGTTTTCTTGAGTTTTGTGCAAGTATCGTTTTAATGGTTTCAAAATTGTGATGCTTACAAGTTAAAGTTGTAGAGAGGAGAAGGGAAGCTATTGGTTGAAACTCTTGAGGTAATTCCCAGAATAAGGAGAGCCACAAGGCCACAATCTCCACCCAAAGTTCCAATTCCAGTTGCACTTGAAACACCTCAAGTTTTGCCTTCAATTGAGATTGAGGAGGTACAATCAGTACCAAAAATTGAGCTTGAATCTAAGGCCATCATGTCTAGGTCAAGAAAGATTGAAGGTCTTTCAGAAGAGGAAGAATTCAAGAAATCTTCCTATGATTTAACTGACATGGTTAGAGTCCTCTATGAAGAGAGGAATCTTAGAATGGCTAGAGAGAGTTCTCAACCCCCACATGGAGAAGGAAGCTCAGGATATAAAAAATATGATAAGAAGGATTCAAAGGGTAATGGAGGAAATCCTCCACCATCTCCACCATATTCATCTTCCTTATCATCTTCATCATCCTCAATATCTCAAACAATAATATCGTCCACTTCAACCAAAAAAATTGTCCATACTCATTCCCAAACCCTAAAAGGAAAAACTCCCTTACACAAATTGGACATTAAGTTTGAACTTCCCATGTACAATGGTGAGGTGAATAAAGAAAAGTTAGACAACTGAATTCGAGAACTAGAGGTTTACTCTAGAATTCAGAACCTTTGAGAAGATGACATAAATATCCAGTTGGATTCATTGAAGCTAGAAGGAGTAGCATTAGTCTGGTGGGAAGAAAATAATCAAGAGGAAATGTGAATTGATGGAAAGATATCAATTTCTTGGGTTTAATTTGTTTCTGCAATCAAAAGACAGTTTTTCCCTTTAGCCTATATGAAGAAAGCCATTATGAGTTAGCAAAATTTTAGGCGGCTCAAGGGCCAAACAGTCCAAGACTATACCTAGGAGATTAGGAACAGGGCTTTATTGTTAGTAGTAAAATTGAATTCCCAAGATACATTGTTGAAATATATTGGGGTTTTACATTCCTATTTAAAACATACTATACTTATCTTCAATCCAAGCAATTTGGATGAGGTATGTGTGCAATCTATGCACCTTGAAGCAATAGGAAAGAACATTTAGGAAGAGGGTAGTAAAAAGAAGCCACTCAAGGGTAAGGAGAAAGGGAAGGGACGACAATGGAAGAGAAATAAGAATGCAAGTGTGAGCAAAGAATGGGAGAAAACCATATGCCAACATTGTTCCAAAGCTGGGCATGATTTAGCCCATTGTTGGAAATTACATCCCAAACTAAGGCCTAAGAAACCAAAGAATCAGTGAAAACAAAAGACGACTGCTACCACTCAACATGATCTTGGATCAGATTCTAGTGATGAGATGAAGATTTCAGCCATGGTCACAAAAGGAAAAGAAGTTGTTGCAAGCACTACTTCCTCAAATAGTCGAAACAACACTCCAAATGAAGAATAAAGAATAGAATTGTTCCATGTAAGGTTAGTTTCAAATCATACAAAGATTGATGCATTATTTGATAGTGGGTTGTAATCAAAGTTAATTTTAGAAGGCTTCGTCAAAAGTCTTAACCTTGAAACTATACCTCATCATAAGCCATATCCATTGGGTTGGATAGTCAATAATGAAAATTTACACATTACAAGGAAGTGCTTATTCAAGTTCGCTATTACTGAAAAGTTCAATTACAAAGTTGAGATAGATGTAGTTTCACTTGACATATCAAGAATCATTTTAGATATTCCTTATTTGTAAGATAGGAAAGCAATATTTTATTTCCATGACAATAAATTCTTATTTCTCAAGAATGGGGTGGAGTACATTGTCAGAGCCCATCACAAAAAGCTAAATATTTTTTTGGTTGAAACATGGCAGATGAAGAGATTGGTAAATGCAAGTTAATTTTTTTTTCTTGTCATGATTAAAGAAAGGAATGATATTCGTTACGAATATTTTGAATGTTTTTATGACAAATTAAAATATGATTTGTTTGATGTGGTAAGTAAGCATGTCGAGATGTTTCAGGAACCAAAGGGGTTACCTTCCACTAGGGGAATTCAACATGAGATACATCTGCAGCAGGATGTTTCACTTCCAAACATTGGCATGTATTGCATGTCATTATGGATAGCATGGAAATCAAGAAGAAAATTCAAGAATTTATGAAAAAGGGTATCATACACCCATCTACTTCGCCATGTGGTTCACCTATTGTCTTGGTTCCAAAGAAGGACAGGACTTGGTGCATGTGTGTGGATTTCTATGCACTGAACAAAATCATGGTAAAGGATCGCTATCCACTCCGAAGAATTGATGATTTTCTTGATCAGTTGAGGTATTAAAAGTAGTTCATTAAGTTAGACTTACAAACTAGTTATCATCAACTTAGAATGAAGAATACATTTGGAAAACCACATTTAAACCTAAAGAACGATTGTTTGAGTGGATTGTTATGTCTTTCGATCTACAAATGCTCCAACTACTTTCATTAGAGTTATGAATAATGTATTGAGACAATTTATAGATGAATTTGTCATTGTGTACTTAGATGATATTCTCATATCCAGCAAATCCAGATATGAACATGTCATGCATGTGAACAAAGTACTTGATGTCATGAGAAAAGAACAATTGTTTTTAAAGATTTCGAAGTGTGAATTTGGCAAGACTTCTTTAGTGTATTTGGGAGACATTATTGGAGGAGGTGAGCTGAATATCGACCCCTATAAGGTTCAAGTAATTTTGAATTCGCCCAAGCCCAATACAGTTACAGAGGTAAGAAGCTTTATGTGGGTAACAGAGTATTGGAGGAAATTTATTGCTAATTTTTCTTCAATTGCAACACCATTACATGCATCGACTAGTCTCAAAAAAGTCTTCCATTCGGGAGATGTACAATAGAAAGAACTTGATGCTTTAAAGAAAAATATTAGTTCACCACCAATATTGGCTCTTCTGGATCTTAGACATCCATTTATGACTCAAATGTATGCTAGTGATTACACCATGGGAGAACTTATGTAGCATGGTAAGCCCATTACATTTCATTCTGAAATTTTAAATGGAGCTGTGACTAACTATCCCACTTATGACAAAGGACTTTATGCATTGGTACAAAGTATCAAATATTGAAACACTACTTGATGGGGAAGGAAACCATTATCGATATCAACCATCAACCATTGCTTACAGTCACAGTCAAAGTTTCAAAAATCATGACACTTCAGATGGATGGGTTTTCTACAAGAGTTTCATTTGGTTGTCAAGAACAAAAAGGGAATCTACAATAAGGTAGTTGATATGCTTTCTAGACCTATTGTAAATTCATCTATTATACTCAAGCCTAATTTTGTTTTGCATGAAAGTTACATTGAGAAATATGCATATGATAATGACTTTTGGGATGTGTATTCAAGCTTGATTCAAGGAAACCAAATTGAAGAGTTAGATTACCATGTACATAACAGTTTGTTGTCTCATGTGGGCAAGTTATGTATTCCATAGGGAGAAAGAAACAATGTCATAAGGGAGGCACACACTTTATTGATTGCTGCACACTTTGTTGTAGGCAAGACAATAGAAAATCTCATAAGGTATTTTTGTTGGCCACACATGTTTGATAATGCATCTCGTTTAATTAGTGGATGTTCTTTGTGTCCAATGAGTAAGCCTAGCAATAGGAAACTAGGATTTCACACTCCACTTTTGGTACCTTCACATCCATGGGAGTGTATCTCAATGGATTTTGTAGGAGGTCTTCCATTGTCAAGGAAACGTCATGATTACTTGTATGTAGATGTAGATAGGTTCTGCAAGATGTGCATACTAACACCATGTGTAGTGTCCTATCTAGGGTGCTAGACTAGGCTATATTTATTATCGACCAGGGTGCGTAGACTTAGAGGCATGCGTCTAAAGTATATAGACATAAAGGATCATTAGCTAAGTCTAATCTACCTAGTTACAACGATGTCATTCAATTCATTATCAAACTAAAACATTGTGTATCACTATAAACCAAGACTCAATTCATTTATCAAACCAAAACGATGTCTATCACTGTAAACCAAGATTTTAATCCCCTTACAGAGACATCATGCATAAAACCCCTGTTCATCAAATACTCAACATTGATTAACAGTCATACAAGATAAAAATATATGGAAATTGTAAGCATAAGAGTTCATGACATTGCTCTACAAGACAACAAGGGATCGAATCCCTTAGAGGATATGATTCACGATCTCAGTGATGATCTATTCAAGCGCATTCATAAACATAAATCATATGCATATCATAAGCATAAACCAATTCTAATCACTGTGCATATTCAATACCCTAAACTGTAAATGAAAGAAAACAACAGTATACCACGTTACACAGGGCCCGTCCGCATTCCAGAGGTATATTGGACTGTGATCCAACGATTACCAAATCAACGCAACAAAATCATGACTGTAATTCAAGTCTTTGATATTAAATTCAAAACTCTATTTTTCCAAAACGAAACAATGATAATGATAAAACAACTGACTCAGAACTGTGTTTACATATGGTTCTACAACCCTCAAAAACGAATGTACATTCATGAGCAGGCTGTTGCCGCTTTTGTCACCAACATGCCATAGTTTGACCTTCGCTGACCGCGCATGTAGGAGGGTCGATTCAGCTATGGGATAGGTGTTTGTCCATGCTTGGACATTCTACTTTTCATCCCTACCCTTCTCTCTAGCCTAGCTGTCATGCCACATGTCAAACAATAAACCAATTACAGGATGTTGGAACTTCCTGTAGCCATTTTTCCAAAAATTCCTAATTCGTTAACATAAAACTCCTAAATCAATTTCAATGCAATTTAACAACTATAAGACTATTAACTAATCAATTTTCAAGGGATCTGAGAGAGATATGATGAAAAGAGGTAGGAAAATGACATTTTTTGGGAGGAAAAAGGAGGTCATGGAATGGTACCAACATCTCTCCCCAACTTAATGAATTAGCATGTCCTCATGCTAACCCTGAAGTGCTTCCTTTGAACTCTGTCCTTGCTTGTACCTCTGCTGCCTTTAGCAATGTGTCCACATTATTTTTCACCTGGGCATCTTTCTGACCAAGGAGCTCCTGCTTTAATCTTTTGTATTTTTCCTTGAGGGTCTTCTTCTGATTGTACCACTTGGTGGCCCACTTACAAATATCTGTTTGCTCAGCCTCTAGTTCATTGACTCGCTCCCTTAACTTTTCGTTCTTCTTTTGAGACTCTTTACTCTGCGCTCGGAGCATTTCATTTTCTTTCTTGATAACTTTTTCCAGCATATTAGCCTCCATGAGATCTTCCTTTGATTTCTCAATTTGTTTCTTCGGTTTCTTCTGTTTCTTATTGGGAGGCAGTGAATCTTTTTCTTGTTTTTTATTGCTTTCAACCTCTATATCAACTCCTAGTCCTGGTGGCGAGTGGCTTTCCACATCTATATCACCTCCTGGTCCCGGTGGCGAGTGGTCACTGCTCTGAATATCCATTGGTATAGGTGCATTGGATTCAAGCTGGTCTTCTTGCAACTAGGCTTTTGGTGTCCTCCTTGTTCTTCTTGAATAACTGGTGAAAACTTTATCTTGCTCTGCCTTCTTAGAATCTTCCTTTCTCATTTGCCTAGTCCTTATGCTGCTCACAGGTGGAGGTACCTTGTTTGCTTTGGATGATGTTGGGATCTCTTCATCGATGTCCTTCATGAATCCTGAGCTCTCCTACGATTCTTCTTTGTCTTCCTCATCTTTAATTTGGTTAGCAGCTAAGAACTCCTTCCACATTTTCCCTCTTCTCTGCAATTCATGGTCAATAAGAATTTTAACTAAGCCAAAGTGATATAAGCTCTTGTCTTCATTTCCCTTCTGCTTTTGGATGGTCTTCGACATCTTAGTTAGGCTTTGCAATAGAAAATATGGTAGACTGATAACGCACTTCCTTTTCAAGTGTAGCAGTAACTTGATATGGTATAGATAAACAATATTGTAATGACCTTCACAAGTTATGAATTTTTGAAGTATGTAGACCATCTCATCGCAGGGATGCACCAACCAACTCCTTGGGACGCCTTTCTTCCAGTTAAGTGATGAGACTCGGGATCTAGACATGAATTGGGTCCACGATTTCTCTTTAAATTGCTTGGTCTTAAAATACTTTTCCCCTTCTAGGCTGATCCCTATTGACTGGGCGATGGTGTCTTCTGAAACCCTGAATGAGAAGTTACCTATCAGGGCTTTCTCCCCATTGAATGTGAAAGCGAATTGCTTGGTAACCTCTTCATTGCTTCCATGAAATTTCTCCAAAAAGGGCAACCACTGTATCTCTCTGAGAATCGAAATGCAATCTTCATGGTATTGAGAACTATCGAACACGCTCGGCTCGACCCTATTGGTCATCTTGGCAGAGGGTCGTTCTCTAACTTGCAATTTTAACAAAGAAATTTTAATTTGTTACCTGGTGGCGTCGCTCCCTTAGTATCCAATGTGATACTTGGTTGACTGTCTTGTGACTTTGGTGGGAGTTGAAACCGAATGGCGCTCACTACCTTCAATCCTTACTGTGGAAGCCACGGCAATTATGTGCCAGCGTAAACAATCTGAAGAATGGTGGTGAAATGACCAACTACCTTTACTTCAAAGCCTATTCATCTTTGGAAACAAGGGAATAGTGGTACCACTTGTATAAATGCTATCATAGGAGCCCTATATGCAATACTGAGATACGATTTCAGGGAGTCCTCTGAATCATTTAGTTGCGTCGGGTGGTAGAATCATCATTTGGCTGTATGAAATACAATGAATAGGCCTCTTTTACACCTGTTTCTTACCTTTATTTAAAAAAAAAAAATACAATCCACCACGTGTCCTGTTGGTACTTGGCTAAATGGAGGATGTTGGTATGGCTGTAGGATGCATATAACAAGGTTGATATGAAGGGGTAATGGATTTTAGAGGTATGAAATAGGTTGAAGTAGGGAAGAATCAGGGAGATAAGGGATGATGAAAAATGTGCCCTTGAAATCGATCATAACAGTCACAGTCATTAAAAATAACATTAAAAATTAATCTAAGAAATTAAATGTTAAGAACAAGGAACATGTTACACTTTTGTTTGGTTGTTGTTGCATTGGCATGCTGAGTAGGACTAGTCTCTTTTGGCTGTTCATAACAGGTCCCCTGAGATAGATTTGAGTGCAATATGTCCGTCTGAAACTTTGAAGATGTTCATGCAGCTCTTTATATGCATACAGGTACTTTGAGCTTGGGTGCTTGGTGGAGTCTTGGTGCCCAGCAACCTGTGAATCCTTGTAGAAACTTGCTGAAGCTGTGGTTAAGTAACCCTGAAATATCAATCTCTTAACATGTCCCTTTTATGTGTCTAAACAGGTCCCATTACTGTTGGTGCTGATAGCATGGTCTTCTGGACAGAACAGGTCCCCCTGCATAATATTTATAACCAGGTCCCTCTGAGATAAAACAATGACAAGACAACTTATTTATTAAAATCTGGACTGCTGGAACAAACTGCTTTGGAAATTTACAGTGAGGAGATGAGAAATCTTTAAAAATTTACAATAGAGAGATAAAAGAACAGAATGCTGATGCTTCTCTCCCCCACAAAAGTTTTGACTTGTCCTCAAGTCGTTATTCAGCTGAGAAATCAAACAGTGAACCAAAAGAAAGAGAATTCTTACCCGGCAACGAATTGGTTTTCAAGTAGGAATTCGGGGTTAGAGTGTGCCAGAGGCTGGTTTTCACATCTAACCCATTTTATTATTATTATTTTTTAAATTTCTTTTTTCGAAATTGAAAGGAAATAAACTAAGGCAAGGATACTACAGCTAAGGGCTGCAGTATCTCAACCTCTCTTTGTTGAGATACTGTTTGGAGAAAATCTTGCTTGCTGGTGGGCTTAGTGTATAGTTTCAAGTGATGACCATTGAGAGTAAAGGAATCACCTTCTCCATCAATAGTTGTGAGCTTCACTAAACCATTGTCGTAAGCTTGAACAATTTGGTAGGGGCCCATCCAATGGGTGGTAAACTTGGCTTTATGATCTCTGAACTTAGAGTCAAAAAGTAAAGCCCAGTCACCTTCCTTGAACTGCTTCTTCTTGATATGTGCATCATGCCACTGCTTCCTTTGTTTTTGCATGAGGATTGTGGTTTGCTCTGCTTGCTGCCTCATTTCATCCAGCTGGTTTAACTGCTGAATTCTTTCTTGTTGTGCTTGGTCCAAGTCAATTTGCAAATCTGCAGCCAGTTTAAAAGTATGTATTTGAAACTCAATAGGATTACCTCTTTACCGTACACCAACTGATATGGTGTAAATCCCGTAGTATCCTTCCAAGTGATTCTGTAAGCCCAGAGTGCATCTTTGAGCTTTTCTTCCCAATTCTTCCTGTTCATGGCAACAATTTTAGTAATGATACCCTCCAAAGTTTTGTTTGTAGATTCCACCTGCCCATTGGCCTGTGGATGGTAGGGTGTGCTTTTCCTATGCTTGATCTTATATTTGTCTGTGATGTCCTTGACTAACTTGGAGGTGAATTGGGTACCTTGATCA
>APFE031321042.1:0-54247 GCA_000404065.3 Pinus taeda | reverse complement strand
TACCCTCTCCCTTAAAATAAGGTGGGCTATTTGAGGTGATTTGTAAAAATGTACTATGATACAAAATATTTGCCCACTGAAAATTTAAAACCCCTTAATTTCACCAAAGGGTGAACATTCGCCCCTAAAATTTACTATAATTGCAATTGGCTTATTGATAAGTAAGTAACTGATCTCCCAACTATCCTCCCCATTGAGCTAGAAACACCCTCTGATGCTGAAGCTCCCTTTATTGCGGACAAGTTCTCCCTTTCTAACCTCTGTGCTGCTACAACAAGTCCTTGCATCTCACAACATTGCACACCTCTTTGTTCCATCCTGCACTGGTGCAACACTGTTGTGCCTCTCGCATTGCTACATCTTGCTAGCTTTGCGTTGTCCTGGGACTCCTACACTGTAGCTCTCTCTGCCACTCCATCTGCATCTGTCTCTACCCACTTAGCCATTCCTACTACTCCTCTTTATGGCTCCCATAGCAAGGCCTAATCAAATAGGTCAGGTACCTCAAGGATCGTACCCTATTCCAACCTTCTTGCTACAATCACTTCACATCACCCCACCTCACACCTGGAGGTATGGATTCATGCGATCCCTCTGCCCCCTTGGCTCAAAATTTTCCCCTATTGGAGGTCTATGCATGAGTGGATGCTTCCACCAATATCCTCTCATCTTTTCCAATTGTCACTACACCACAACCTCCTGAAGCTGCTTCACCAATTGTCACTCCTCCAAAATTATCTTAGACTTCTTCTGACACCGCATGCTGAGAGGTAATTTACTCTCCCTCTCAACCACCAAGTATCTAACTTTTGCCTTGCTCCTCAAGGATTTTCATGCATCTTGAACGTCAATATCATATAGGTTCTTGGTTAGCACACCAATCTGTTTCATATGTCCCTTTGTCATGAAATTTTCGGGAAAAATAGCTGATTTTAAATCAATGATATCTCCCGCATCCGAACTCCAATTCAGTCAATTTGTTTTTTTAAATTGGGTAATTTTCTGTAAGGACTCCAAATCGTCTATTTGTATCTAAACATTTTTCACAAAAAATTTCAGATGTTCTCTAAAAACTAGTGGCCCAAAACTCGAAACCTTGAAATATCCTCTAGTATATTGTTCACTACTCCAATAAACTTTATTCTGATAAACTTGGCTTCAATAACATGTAGAAATTTCACCATATATTAAACTAATTATGTAATGTACTAAATCAAAATACTTGATCTTCTTCTACAAACAATTATGCGGAAGCTTAATTGAATATGAGAAAGATCGATAGAACACATATAACTGACAAGAATAAATCAATCACATATAACACAGAAGAAATAACCCAGGGAAAGCCTCATCCTAAAACCCCAATTCTATATTATCACACAAGTGGAAATATTTTCATGTTATAAAAAGAATCATCTCTCAAGCTATCCTCCTCCCTCTGCAATAAAACAAATGTTGCTCATAGAAAAAATAGACAACACATATGCCTTCCTTCAGTCCTCCAAGCCTCCTATTTCCTTGCACAGTTTCTCCTAGGTCCTGGAACTGCAAACTATGTTATTCTCACCTCACACACAACACTGACCTTTGAAATAATTGTGCAATCCCGAAGGAGATGAATTCCTTCTGCATGGATGAGTTTCGTTTATAAGAAAATTCCTCCAACTGATAGTACATTATCTCTTCCTTTAATCTCAACTAGTTCTTTGTCTCAACTAACATGCATGAGTTATTTACCAGAGAATATTTACTTATATGGAGTACACTAGTTCCATGCATGCATGCATTAACTGACTGAACTCACAATTAGTTCCTCAAACTGTTTGGAACTAATTTAACTAGACTTTACTCAGTTAACTCGGCTAACTAATTACAACTCAAAGTATAACTCATCGTCATCTCCTTAATTAAGGGATAACTTCCTCTATCAAAGGGAGATAATTGTTGCATTTCTTCACGCAAACTTCATGTTTAATTTTCTCTAACTAATTAATTCAGGATTAATTAATTAATTCTTTTACCAACACCTGTTGAGCTCAAATTTGAATTTTAATTCAGGGACTAATTAAAATTGGAATCTATCTCGAAATGTTATTTATAGCAATGTTATTTTAGCATTTCCATTTTATCATTCCTTATTGTTATTTCCAACACTAGTACCTGAAATGCTATTTATAGAATTTTATTTTTAGCATATCTTGTTGCTATTTTCAATAGTTAATGTTGAGAATTTCAGATTGTTTTAGCCTCCTTTCACTGATGATCAAGGACATCATGTTTAGGTGCCATCAATGGATGATTTCTCGCCATAATATCTTGATGAACTTTAGCAAGATCTCATACTTGACAAAAGAACCAGAACTTCAAAGAGAGGGTATGTTGAATACCTCAAAGTGAGACTCAAGGGAGAAAAGCCTTCTAAAGCCAAATGGTTGCAGATCGAGAAGTTGAGGGAGTTGTACCCTCACTTGTTGAACAATTGGTAGTATGTTTTGGTGTCCAAAAGGTTTCTAGTGGGGAGGAATGATTAGGTGCTCAGTATTTAGCTCAAAAATCAAAATTTTTAGGATGGCTCAAAACTTGAATGGCCGCCTCGACCTTAGAAAAATGATACCAATAGAGCTTCTTTCATTGAAAGCTGAGTTTGTATGAGGAAAATATTGAGTTATGTAAAGTTTTCCAAACAAAAGAAGTTTTGACAAAAAAAGGCACACTCATTGTATAGTCAACATTCAGTACTGCTGACGTGGCAGGTGACTGTGCATGGTCAATAGTAGTTAATGGTCAAATCAGGCTTCAAAATGTGTCATATTTTGGTTGGTTATCAAATGTGGTAACGTGGCATGATTTTATTGGTTAATGGAGGACCAATGAGGATGGTACAAGTGGCAAGGCTGAAGGCTGCCACATGTCCCTCTCAAAAGGTTGGCTCGAGGCAGAGAGCTTACCAAAATTTTATGGCAGGTCAGGGGGGTTGAACCTAGGACCTGCTTCCAACAAAATTCGTGTCATACCATTACACCACACCACAAGTTCTCAATCATAATGCTCACCATGTATTAATAAAATTTAATGCAATGTGGTTTGATGGTTAGGAGGGCCAGCCCGCATGCCAACCCTCCCATTTAAACACTCCACGATAACAATTAGCAATTATCCAAAAGGCAAGCAACACGTGCCATAACCGACAACAACATAACCATCACAAGGAAAATACACTATGACATGTATCCACTGAAACCACAAAATCAATGGTTAGAAAAAGCCATGTGACAAACCATAGCTATGAACTTGAAGCCATCATATATAAACTCATACACAATAACTACATGCTAACATTTTATAATAACTACACAACATTTTGGTTAATCCAAGATTAACGATAATTAAAACATGTTTTATATTAATTAAAATGGAGTTTACTTTGGTGGAGATTATGGTGCAACCTCCAAAATCGGTGCCAGATCCAAATTTAGTGAAGTTAACTGGGGTTCCTCCAGTTTTAGAGGAGGTTTTCTAGGGAAAACAATTTTGGCCATAACTAGAGCAAAGTTCGACCAAATGGAGCTTAGAAAAACGTGTTCATAGCTAATTTGAGCATTCTGAAGACATTGAAGTATGTTTCAAGATCATTAGAGCTTTGTAGACAACATTTTTATGATATTGAGCTAATACATAGGCCAAAGCCATGGAATCTGGACCAAGGAGATGTACCCCAAGAGGGCTGAAATCCTTCATCAAAACACTATGTTAAGTATTCATCTTAATGGTTTGCTGTAATTTTCATTGTTGTTATTCAACACTTGTTTTTATGCTATTTTTATCATGTATTTCACATATAGCTTCATAAAATTTTCATGTTTCCAATCACAAACACCATAACAAAATGATCCACATGAAGCAATTAACAAGCATTAGTTTATAAATATGAAGTTGAAATAAGCACAAAAAAACCAACATTCAATAATAGATTAGACACCTAGATCTTGAAAACCCAAACCTCCAAAACTCTTTTAAGTTTAGATTTTGCTCCATTTTACTAAGACAATATAAATTTTGGAAATTTTACCAGCTCATAGAAACCCTTGTAAATTTTGTGTAATTCCCTCAGAACACTTTTGGGTAATCCCATCAAGGTCATCCAGTAGATTGGAATAGCTTCAAAAAATATTTTAGCTAATACGCATCTACCATCATTTGCACCATAAGCCAATTTTATCCTCCATCTTCTTAATGAACCTTCGCTAGTCCACAACTTTATATCCATTGGGTTTAAGAAAGAAACCCAAATGTTTGAAAGCATCCAAAATATGGAAATATTAAGGAAGGATTGCTTTAAGAGACTATATCCTTCCCTCATCAATGTTTTAACTCAAACAAACTGACTTATCATTACTTACCATCATACTTGATGCAAGGCAAAACAAACTTAAAATCCTTTACATTTGCCTCCATTCCCCAAGCACAACTAGACCAAACAAAAGCAAATCATCGACAAAAAATTGACGAGTAGTCGAGAGCTGTAAACCAAAATATATAGATTTACTTTCTCCTTTGCTTGTGGCATTTAAAATCCATAAACTAATTCCTTCTATCACTACGACAAAAAATAATCACAATAATGAGAACCCCTACCTCACTCTTATTGAAGCCTTGCAGAAATGAAAAGGGATTATATTAATCATGACTTAAAAGGTTAGTGTATAAACACAACTTATAATCCATTGCATTCCATTAAAATCAATTCCTATTTGAGTGATAATAAGTACTAGGGAAGCTAAGTTGATTCTATCATATGCCTTCTTTAAGTCTTCCTTAATGAACCCAAACTTATTACTAGAAATATGTTTAGACAATCCTTCCTTGATTTTGTTTGCAATTACCTTTGCGATTATCTTGTATATAACATAGTATAGAGATATTGGGTGATAATCATCAACATATTTAACCCCTAACCTCTTCGGTATTAAATATAGGAAATTAGTGTTGAAACCATGAGAGATATACCCCTTCTTTCTATAATCCTCCAACACTTTAAGAATTTCCTCTCTGAATAAATAAATAAAAGTTAAAATAAAATTCAAGGTCCACCCATCTAGCCCTAGAATTTTTTCATTTCCCATCTTAGTTATTATCTTTTGAACCTCTTATATGCCCAACTACCTTCCAGTCCACTCAAATCCACTTTGATGAACATATCGTGGGAAGAGTTTGATTACTTCCATCTGTTCTCTTATCATAAATTCTCCACGATCCTGAAATAAATTTGAAAAATATATTTCCCCTTCCACTAATATCTTTTCATTTTTTGGATTAAATTATTAAATATCCACCTCTCCCTTTAATCTCCCATATATTATTGACAGTTCTTCTATGTTTTACAAACCTGTGAAAAAAATTAGTGTTCATGTCTCCTTTAGATAGCCACACATCCCTACTCTTTAGGTGTCATTTACATTAAGCTAAATCCAAATTGCTTTGCCTTCTTCTTTCAGACTTTAGAATGCAATCCTTTTCAAACTATGAGAGAAATCCATGTTGATTTCTATTTAGGTTTTTTTCTATATTTTCATCCACTTCTCTAAGAAATTAGTTCTTTTAATCATGTTTTTAGATAGCCCATTGAGAAACAACCAATTTTAGTTTTTTCATTTTTCTCACAAACATATCCATAAAGGAATGAGAATGAGATTCCTCTAAATGTGACAAATTTTCCATTACGAACTTATCAAAATCATCAATTTCTAGTCATCCTTTGTTAAATTTAAAGGGAGTAATTTTTTATAATCTATGGATCTAAACTTGCAAAATGCTTGGATGGTGATTTGATATTTGCTCTATACCAACCCAAGAATGATAATCTACAGAATCTATCAATGAACTTGGAAATAGCTTCCTCTTCGTCCCATTTCCCCAGTAGGAACCAACTTTATTGACTCAAAATCCATAATTCATGACCTTCCATTAAATTTTTAATAAAATTAGCTAAGGAATCTATCATAGCATTCATAACCTATAATTATCTATAAGATAATGTAAAATTCATGTTTCCTCCCAATATCAAATCCTTACCCTAAAAAATATATTCTTGTTGAATTCAAGCCAAAAGCCTTCTCTTCCTATGTATGAAGCGTAAATATTGACAAGAGTAATATTTCTTTGTAAATCGATATAAAACCAACAATAGAGTTCCCAACCACACATACCTTCTAAGAGAAAGAGCTTGAAATCAGCTTCCATCTAGTGCATAATCCCCCTGAAAAGCCATTATCATTAGAAGAAATGAAATCCCTATCAATTAGAAAAGTAACTTAGAACTCTAGAATATTTTACGCTTTCGACATTGTTTCCTATAGAAACAATTTTTTTTGGGTTATACTCCCAAACCAATTTCTTCAGCGATATTTTTTTAGGGCTCCTTAACCCTCTTTATTAAGAGAAATGAGCTTCAATATGCAAGTTTATTTGTAGGTAGCTCTGTTGTAATATCCTAGTAGAAAACTTTACCTTATTCATTGTCTGACGCTTTGCACAATTGAGGTTTTTTTTTCCCATGGACTCCTTTACAACCATTACTTTGGATCTTAGAAGGACATCCTTGAATTTTCTTAGATGAACATAATAAACCCATATCTTCCAATCCTTCACCCTTATTCAACTCCACATGCTGAAGTAAATTACTGAAGAAAGGAGAAGGATATCTGGAATGTAGAGCCTTATCTTTGTCTAGAGAGGCTAAGAGATTAATACCCTTTTTAGGGATGAAAATATTTTATCCTTACCAATACAAAACCTAATCAACTTTGTCTAAAATAGATTAGGAGACGAGGATGTCCTTATAGATGGAAAATTCTCTAAGCTTTCTATAATAGTCGAATTGTCCTATCCTATGGCCAAATGATTCAACTTACTCTCCATGCATTATTTCTCCTCAGAAGTAGAATTATCTAAATGAATTTAATCTAAAAAATTATCCTCTAATTCTAGAAGGGGAAAAAATATTAGATTAGACTGAGCATGAAGTTGCACCGATGGGCCATAAACCCAAACTTCAGCCTCTACTAAGTTGTTTATAATTTCCTCTTGCTAATCTGGCATAGGTAAAGCATCACTAGAATACAAACCTTTCTTTGTTGGTTCAAATAAATCAAGAGGAATCGACAAATCATTTGAGCCTCTGGCAACAGAATATGCCCCGCGCCCCACCTTCCCTATCTAGCTTTCTATCAACGTTATTATCATATGGTTGTTCTAACCTCACCACTTATTATGAGACGATGTCTTTTGGATCCTTAGAATGAACATGAGAAATCTCGTTTGCTTTGACAAGGGTGCTATCCTTCCCAATATGGACAATAGTTTGACACTTATTACATCGAAATAGAAGACCCAAATATTCTAAACGATACCACAATCAGAAATAACCCCACTCAATTTTCACCTTTGGAATCAACCATTTATTAACATCTAAATCGACAATCACTCTAGAATGTCATTCATCCATCTATTCTTTGAAACCCTTTTCCACGAATAGAGTTCGAACCACCATATTTCCTATAGATTCTAAGAATCTTTGAGTCCAAAACTCAATGGGAAAGCCTAGTAGTAAAACTCAAATATGCTTGATAAAGAATGACATTATTCTAGGATTGAAATAAAGTGTCCATCTTCTGAGGATGAAACTATTAAATCCTTTCAACCAACCCCCTTTAAAATAAAATCCACATATATCTTAAATTTTGGGATTATAACCACCCATCATTTGATTAATAGTGAAATATCAAGGACATAGCCTATCCTATGAAGCCAAACCTCTTTAACCCATCAACAAATTACTTCTCTTGTCAGTTTAAAGTTCCATATTCTCCCCACAAAAGCATGTACCCCCATAATCATTATTAATCTAAGTCAACATCATATCCAAAAACCATCATGAACTTCTACTCTCTTGCCTTACAATATTTAGCTTTTCTTCTTTGCATGTGGAAATTTCAAATTCCTTCACTTTTATATAAAACATACAGCCTTCTCTTTAAAAACTACATAGATTTGTTTCAAAACATTTATCTTCATAGTGAGAAGATAGTCATACAATTTCAAATGCTTTATTGTATGTTTCCTATATATACACTAAAAGCTTTTGGTTTTTTGCAACATCGGCTGATGTCAGACAAATAATGCATGCAGTTGTGATAGGAGTAGCCAAACTAATCATTACACCTGAACCAATCATATTGCAGCTAAATAATTTTAAATATTAATAAAAAATATTGAAGTTGATTCCATAATTTTAAACTATGGAGAAGCTCCAAACTTTTTTGGTCGAGAATAAATTAATACCTGGGTAAAGGAAAAATTGATACCATACTTGTTACATGTATAATAAGCATCAAAACACTTAAGCTAGTAGAATATAAAGAATTAATATGCAGCAATCTATAATAAGCATAAAAACACTTAGATGCCTAAAATAAAAATAATTAATATATAAGTTAAACATATACACATTCAAACAAACATGATACCCACTTTTACAACCAAAGTAAAAATATTGTGGTTGATATCGTAGAATGATTCATAAATATAACAAAAAAAACTCTTGCAACACAAAGAATTCCTTACCTTTGCACATATTTACCTCATCAACCATGTATAAAAAAGTTATGGGTCAACTTTAACTTGAGACAAAAAAATTACACATCTTACTGTAAAATGGATCTTTTTGCTAAATAATATGTGATTATATATAAATGAATGTTATAGATAATAATGAGTAACTTACGAAGAAAATTGATGGAGCCACTTCCAACGGATCTAATATTCTAAATTTATTAAAAGTAATGGACCATTTTGCTAAATAATTTTTACTTATATATAAATGAATTTTACAATTAATAATGGGGAACTTATCATGGATGAGGTTATTAGAATTTGAAAAATAAGAAATCCCTTGGAAATTGGTGGGTGACAAGCCACTTGGGGCGGATCTAATTTTCTTAATTTATTAGAAGTCAATGAAATGCAACATACTCTGTAACCGACTACAACCCTTTTAAGCATTAATACTAAGCATATGTTGAGCATATTCCCTTGAGAATCAATTTAGGCAGTCAATAAAAAATTAAATAAAAATCAAGAGATCCTCATCCACCTTCAGTTAAATAAAAAACCTTCAGCAAAAATTTACTATGGGAATTCTTAGCATGTAAATATTCATTGTTACAATATCATGGGTCAATACCATGCCTTATCAATACCACACGCTATCAATACAACATGCCCGAAAAAACATAAATTACATCATACGAGACTTTTTCATATGACATCTTTTTAATTAAAAGAGAAAAATAACATAATTACTTTCGAGATAAATTTCAAACTTTAATTTATAAATAACTACAAATATTTTATAGAAATTAAATCTATATTGTACATCTAGTAATTATTGATAACTAGATTAAAATTCTAACATTCTATTAAAAAAACATATGATTAAATATAATTAAATTCAAATTTCATAAATTCAAAAAATTATTAATAAATAAAAAACGCATTAATTTTATTTTTTTAAACTAAAACTCCTTAAAACAAAAACATTATTAACATTGGCTAAGAAAAAGATAGGCATGGGAAAATGCTAATAGGAGTCGTATGTCTTCTATCAAAGAGACAACTGCTCATCAACTAATTTATATCCTTCTAAATGTTATGGGCAGTTGAGTGTCTAAAATTTTTAATGATTTATTTATTTAAAATTGAAAGAACAATAACAATATGATTTAGTGATGAGTTATATTTGAAAAATAGATATTGTTTTGTTATATAAGGTTATATAAATATTTTGATTCAGTTATATTACACTAAAAATAAAATAAAAAAATAAAAAAAATTATTAAAAATAATTAACTAAAATAGTCAAATTATAGTTGTTAATTTTTGGGCTTAAGGTTTTGATCATTTATAATTTTATTCATAATATTATTTTCTATTATACTTTATTTAAAGGCATTATTCTCTAAGCAAAAGTTAAAAAGCTAAAAGCATCAAAATCATGGGCAATTTTTTATTTGATTTAGGAAAACACACAACACTAAAAATTTGTAGCTATGAAAATGCATGTATCCCACCTTAAACTTTGGAGGAACAAACTTCTGCATTTTGTTACATAGCCTTCATTTTATATCTTATGCATTTTAAGTTTACTCTTTAGTGTGAAGAGGAATGTAAAAACTCTTTTAGAATTTTTCTTTGATTATTAATTAGATATTATAATTTGATTTTTTGGATTTTTATTTTTCTCTGGATGTTATAATAAATCTAGGAGTCTATATAAAAATACATTATTTTAATCCAAATAGAAGTACATTTGTCTAAAAAAATAAAAAAATAAAAAAATCTTCTATTCAATCTTATTATGACATAATAATCTTTTAACTATAATAAAAATATGTTAAATATTTCTATTCAATCTTATTATGACATAATAATCTTTTAACCATAATAAAAATATGTTAAAAAATATTGCATACAAAACACTTATAGCCATAATAAATATACATCTCCTTAAAATATAAAATTAAATCTATTTTTTCCATCTAAAAATATAACACTAATTCTATCAAAATGTAATATAAAAACAGAATATTAAATTTTGCCAAAAATATATATTTCTACATAATCATAAACTCTCACAAAACTCCATGATTACAAATGTTAATCCATTCCTGAAGAAAAATTAGAAATACAACTAACATTCTATCAAACTAAACAGAGCATTTAATTGCTTCTATTTGAGAAAAAGGAAACTAGTTATGGCACCGATCCAAAAGAAGGTATCGGTCTAGCAATACTAAATAAGTTAAATCTATCCGAAAAATTACCACATGAACTGTAGGTCTAGAAATACTAAATAAATTAATTCTACCTTTAAAACTACCACATGAACTTATAGTTTGGTGGTTTCACTGCAAGAGTTGTGCCTTGTATTTTTTTTAATAATTTTTTATAAGAAAATGAAGGCTACTTGTCTTTATTTGTGACAGGTATATTAAGAAAATAACTCGAAAATAGTGCAATTATAGTTTTGAGCTAAATTTTATTGACAATCATATATATATAAACACATAGCAAAGTTTCAAAGGGATAAATTTATATATATATACACATCAACCAAATTTATAATGTTTTAAATTTTTAGAAAAATAAAATCTATGCAAATAAAACTTTACGCTATTAAGAATTGATATCTCTCGACCATAAATCTTAAGTTAAGAAATCAAAATGCATATAAACTAACTAATAATATTTTAACATTAAAAAACTTAATTAAAATCCCGTAATTAGCAGTTTAAAAAAATATAAGTAATATATATAATTTCCAAAATAATAATTCATATAATAATCAATCACCATTATTTTAGAATAAACTAGATTGTTTTTATTGAAAAATATCACGATACCTTCAAAAATATTACGAAATTAAAATTGTTAATATTTATTTGAATTTATTATCGGTCAAAAACTTTTTTTTGGATTAACAAGCTATATTAATTACATTTAATAACATGTTATTTACCTAATAAAAAAATGAAAATGCATAAAACACGAATGGCACCACTACAAATCAAGATAAGGCATGCCTTAGCTTCGATCTTACACTGGCGTTTAAATGAACCCTCCATGCTCCCAACTTACGTAGTTCCAACGACTCAATGTTCAATTCCTTATATATAGTTTTCCAATTCTAAAGGTTTGGAAAATTGGTACAATCATTAGCTTAAACCATTTTGATGATAGGTATAAAATACCAATATGTATAAGAAAATCATTAGCTTAACCCATGTTGATGATATGTATAAAATACATGTATAAGAAAAATTATTTGTTGCAATTTTAATATATAATTCCATAATATTTTTTTTAAAAATTATTAATTTATATATATATTTTAATTAAGACTAACTTAAGTACTGCACACGGGATTTGAACCCATGACTATGGAGGGGGATCTTGAACGGTTGACGACTATGGCAAAGAGTGCTTAACAGCGACACAATTCACCTTTTCACTCCAAAGCCATGGCAATCTATTATATATTAATATAATATATTAAATTAAATTAAATAGATGATAAATGTTTAAAAATATTTTTATTATGATATCAAAATATTATGTCCATTATATATTTTCAGATTGTTTAGCTTAGAAATGAAAACTTAAAAACTATGCAATTATTATTATAATGAAACGATAAATATATTAATAAAATGTGAATACATTTAAAAAAATGTGTAACTATATTATTAATCTTAGAAATTTATTCTCACGTTTTCACTTATAAATAGTTTTTTTTTTTAATATCATTGAATAATACTATTGCTTACAAATACTACATGCCTAATAATACATGTGTTATTATGACATTTTATTTAATTAATTAATTTGAGATATATTAATCAAAATATCATAACTAAGTTGAATATAAATTTTATCTTTTATATCTGTGAATACTACTATGAATTTTCTACAATCTTCTATAGAATTTAAATCTCTACTCTCTACCTAATAATCATTGGTAATTAAAACAAATTTAGGGAAAATCTATTTTAAAATTTATATGCTTATATTAACAAATAATTTTTTTTAAACATAAATTTATCTATATATTAAAAAATTAATTTAAAATTTTTCAATTGTTCAATATATATTTTAAAATACTGACTTTTCTCCTAAAATTTTTAATATTAATTTGTTTCAACCCCTAATTTAATTACACAATATCTATAAATGACATCATTCTTATAATTTTTATAAAACGATTATATGATTTTTTAATAAAAATATCACAGTAACATTTTTATTTTTAATTTAATAAAAAAAACTAACCGGATCTAGTAAAAATTCTAATCTCTTTAACCCGTGAATGATTTGAGAGAAATCCAAATTACCCAAATCATGCCTCTATTCTCTTTATTAAATAATCAACCAAGCAGAGAGAGCCTTATAAAAACACATGCCTTTTGAATCATCATCCATGAACTAGTTTTTACATCATCAATGAATTAGTTTTTACATGACACTATGACACTCTCTCACAAGCAGAGAGAAATCTCTTTAACAGGAAGAGGTAAATTAATTCTAAAGGCTACAAGTGGAGATGCATATCTGTAATGCCTCGAGAACAAATGTAAATATTTGATTTACTGTGGTAGACACAAACTAAACTTGTTATTAATATTTGATTAAAAGATAAATGTAATTTGTTTCATTATGAAATGTAAGAAGTGTTTCCTGAAAGGAAGTAAATTCTTAAGGAGGAAGTTGTCCTCCTGAGGTGGAAAAATAGTTTTTGTGAAAGCAACCCTAATTACCTCCCCCAACTAGAAAGGTTTCTAGAGAAAAGGAGGGAAGGAGAGGAAAAATTTGCGCTGTAGTAACAGGTAGAGGAAAAAAGACAAGTAAAAGGTGGCTAAGTCTGGTGATGACAAGATAGCCCTACTCGTTGTACGAGTAACTTGCAGAAGACTGAGGTCTAGCAAGAAGCAAGGGGGAGATTCTGGTCCTAAAGGACAAATCTCGTGGTCAGGCGGATTGAAGGGCAGTAGACCCAGTTTTGGGTGTCTGTCAGAAATGATATTTTAACCAGGTAACTCCAGACCCAGATTCGGGTGACTGTCATAAATGACATTTCAACCAGAAAACTTCAGGTATGAAGCAACCTCTGGATTGGTACTAATTTGGAAGTTTTATAATGTTATTGTTTTTTCTTCTTTCCTCTTATATTGTGTAAGGGGAGTGGGAGAATCTTCTTACAAGGAACCAGGATGGGAAACTGTAAAAAGGTAAGGTCGACCTCCTAAAGAAAGCTTTACTATTGCAAGGGTTTAGTAGTTAGTGCAGGGTTTTGTATCTTGTTTCTTTAAAAAAAATTAGGGAGCCAAATGCGAGAGAGGTCGGCTAGGAAATCCTTTCAAAGATTATAGAAAAATGGAAAAATCAGTCAACTCAGAGACTCACCATAAATACAAATTTCTTGAAAGAAGTGCCATTACAGTGAAACAAAATATATTCCATAAATGAACAGAGAGATCAACAGTTTTTCTCTGTCCAATTCCTTTAGAAATTGTAAAAAATAGGAAAGCCGGAAAGATTAACTTCTGGAAATTTAGAACCCTGGAAACATTCACTGAATGAAAATTATAATTAAACTTAAAGAAAGAAACCTGAGGAGCAAAGTCGCAACCATGAGGGTATGCCGACTTCAAGACTATAGTCTAAGCGCTTCTAATAGCATGCAGGTAAAAATCTATAAGATAACACTGTAAACATAAATACACATGTATAATGTAGCGGGTTAGTTTTACAAAAATTTCGGCTCCACACGGGGACATGTAAATTAAAGAGAGTGCATAAAAGTGTGAACCTGGAGCAAATTCATGTAATGAACCTATGGCATATACGAAACACGAACCTAGTAGTGAGAAGAACCAAGTTTATAATCATTGTCAAACACATAAACCTGTTAAGCATAGAATCTTAACCATCGTGTTGCAAGCAATACACACTGTATAATACAATATGAAATGAACAGACAAATTGGGGAATGTATAAAGCAGTGTATATTTATATAAAATTATGAAAAATGCACTATCACAGTTATAAAATGATAATTGCACAACTTGTGAACCATAACGCTGGTTAATGTAAAAGAGTAATAAGCAATACAGTCATGTGCCACAGGGAGGGCACTCACCCCTTGAACCAGCAAAACTCAGGTCGTAAAGACCTAGACCTTCAGTAGAAGAACGAAAGCATAATTTCATAAAATGTGCACGGTCAACCTTCAAAACCATAGGGGGTCAGAAGATAATAATCAAGGGAAACAACCCGAACAGTTTAACCAACTGTGGATTAAATTACATAACAAATGCATAAGTGAGCTCAAGGGATTGTCACTAAAAATAAAGGTTATGAGTTCATAGTCCATTTCATGGGTTGGTTTCTGAATCCTTCTGTGAGCTGGGAAGACTTGCCAGGCTCAAATCCTGCCAAAATATTTGTACAGTAAGCAAGATGAGAATCTGTAAGGGGGTTGGGCTAGAGGGCCAATACGATCCGACAAAGAAAAAAAATAAGAACCCTTGACTCAATGCAAAGAACTCATCATTTCTTGCAGCAGGACGATTAAGTTAAAAAATAGCATGCAGAAAATTTGTAGGGACTTACTTGTCCACCGGTCTCTGAGAATATAGGACCGAAACTTGGGCAGCTTCACCCGCAACTATGCATATCTTGCTAGAGAGAGAGACCCTCATACCTTGCCCACAGAAACAGAGACAAGCTTGCAACATGTTAGAAGTTTCAGGTTGAATAGAAAATAAAGGAATATAGTAGAGGGCGTGGGAAAAACAACGAAAAACTTATAGAAAGCACAATAAATCTCTTACTGCAAGGTAGTCGTTGTAAAAGGCTTGGTCCAAATATATATAAAGCATAGCAGGCATTAGAACCATAACCATACATCGACTAGAAGAGTTTCGGTATGTGTTCGGTTCAGAAAGGAGGATGGAGCTATAACAGGGCTGAGGACAAATGTCTCTGGAAACCTTGATGGAACATTTAACTGGGTAAGATGCATATCAAGACAGCTCCACCCTCGAATGGCCATCCTTAAATCTCCATCGTAGATTCGGGGAGGCACCCGAGGGCGTGGAAGCAGAGGATACGTAGACCTTACCCTCGTCACATGACAAAGCCAACTAAAGTAAATGGCCAGGGCTAGATGTAAGGAGCCAGAGCTATCAGCAATAAATCTGGCAGATAATACTCTGCCCTTAGCAGAATATTTCCAAATTGCACACATAAATATGAGATGTTTTACTCATAGCCATTTTCCAATGTGAAGTCGGCGTGTAGGTGGTAATAAGGATGACATGTTTTACATTCAGAAGCATGCAAGAGTAGTATAGGACATGGTTATGATAAAAAAAAATTACTATTACATATAGGTTAATCCGTGGGCATATTACAGGTGGTATCAGAGCCCAGTATAAAAAACTGTGGCCTCTGGGGAATTGCAGTTGATATACAGATTGAATATAATCTATTTTCATCTCTATTGAGTAGTTAAAAAAAAAATTGATGTGTGACTACTCACCTGTTACTTTTATGTTTAAGTACAACAGTAAGATTGACAATATGAGGAGAGAAAATAGTGCGTCACACAGATTTGTAGTGGGACAGGGACCTGCAGATAATATCCCTAAATTCTGGGTACAACTTGGAGAGGAGGCTCGCAATACAAACCTTGCAATTTTGGAGACAGTGCAAGAATTGAAAAATGAAATGGCTCGATTGAGGGAGGATAAGCAAGGTTAATAATGGAACAGGAGAGAATTATGAAGAGCCTATCTGAAAAGCAAAATCAGCAACCACTAAATTCCAATGCTGAGCAACAAAGGATGTCTGGGGAACATAATCAAAACATAGAACCCGAAGAGTTAGAAGGAAGGGAGGAGGAATGATTTGATAATGCCTTCGAACAGCAACATCAAAAAGGCAATGGATAGAGTTGCAAGGGGAATTCCGCAAGATCAAACCGCTGCATTTTGATGGAGAACATGAGGACGTAGCTGAAGCATGGTTGATTAATATGAGAAAATATTTTCAGCTGTATGATATTGATCACAATCTTAAGGCAAGGTTGACCATTTTCCAATTGTAGGGGAAAGTCACCCTATGATGGGAGGAGGTTAAGATGGTAAAAGGAGTGAGTGAACAGACTATCACTTGGGAAAATTTTCAAAAATACTTTAAAGAATGATACATAACAGAACGCTTCTATGACGAAAAGGCAAGAGAGTTCCATGACCTACGATTTGGACAGAAAACTATGGACGAGTTCATCAATCGTTTTACTTCATTACTATCTTATGTGCCTTATATTCGGGAAAAAAATCTAAAGTATAGAGATTTGTTAGTAGTTTACCCTTGAGTATGAGGGAAAGAATCGAATTTGACAACCCAAAGACAATGGAGGAGGCTATATGCAAAGCCCGATTTTTTTACCAACAAAGTAAGCAGAAGGAAGAAATCCTAGGTAAGAGATGGGTCGATAAGAAAAGAAACAAGTTGGCTAGAAATGCTAAAGGTAATCACGGAGGTGGTAACAAAGGATTCGCCAAGGGACAAAATAGCAGAAGCATACAAAAGAGGTCGCTCCGATTAAAACCCCCCATTGAGTCCACAACCAATGAACAACTTGGAAAGATAGACAACGAAGGGACAACAAGGCCTCCAGTGCAATGTTGGGGCTGTGGTGGACCCCATTACGTTAAAAACTACCCTCAACGAAAAGGAACTGAACATGTTTCCCAAGTCTATGAGGCTTCTACAGTTGGTGATGTAGGACGGAGTCTACCGAAAATTAATGCTACTCTGGAGGATCGTCAGACAGAGTACCAGCTGACCATGGTGGAATTTGAAGATAAACTCTTAGACCTTGCTATAACTATTTTAATTGACCCTGGTGCAACAATAAGTTATATTAGTCCTAGAATTGTGGAGCACTGTAAGTTGCATCCTATTAAATTTAAGGACCCTTGGCTAGTTCAGTTGGCAACAGGGGCAAAAAGATGGATAAATGCTAAGATAAAAAACTTCCCTTTAAAAATAGTAGGATAGTCAGTTACAACAAATTTAAATGCTCTTCCCCTTGGTTTGTACAATAAATTAATTTGTATGGACTAGTTAGAGAAACACTGGTCCATAATTAATTATAAAACCAAGACTATGAGTTATAAGGATGAGCTTGGAATAAAGCAGGAAATGCAGGGAATCAAGTGGCCAGTGCAAATTCGGCCCATAACCACTTCATAGTTAGAAAAATGTATTAGGAAAGGATGTTAGATTTATGCCGTCCAAGTGGGCTATGCCAACTCGAAAGATAAAACAGCCACAATGGAAAATATTCCTGTGATACAGGAATTTGCTGATGTGTTTCCAAAGGAGATTCTCGAACTACCACCTAAAAGAGATATAGATTTTACCATTGAATTAGTGCCAGGAGTAGCCCCAGTATCCCGAGCACCCTATAGAATGAGCATACCAAAATTGACAGAATTAGAAATGCAATTACAAGAGTTGTTGGAAAAAAACTATATCTGTCCCAATGTCTCACCCTGGGGAGCCCCAGTGTTGTTCGTTAAGAAGAAAGATGAGACCCTTCGCATGTGCATAGATTACCATCAATTAAAAAAATTGATAATAAAAAACAAATATTCTCTGCCCCGTATCGATGAATTGTTTGATCAAGTAAAGGGAGCAATCGTTTCCTCAAAGATTGACTTGCTATCGGGGTATCACCAAGTCAGGATTAAAGAGGAGGATATAGCTAAGACAACTTTTAGAACTCGGTATGGCCACTATGAGTTTGTGGTGTTACCTTTCGGGTTGACTAATGCCCCTGCCACCTTTATGTGTCTGATGAACAATGTATTTCATAGGTATTTGGATAAGTCTATGCCAATCTTTATTGACAATATATTAATTTACTCTCAGACTATGGAGGAGCATCAGGAGCACCTCAGATTAGTATTGCAAACCCTCCAAGAACACCAATTATATGCTAAGTTCAGTAAATGTGAATTCTTTAAAGAGAAGATACAATATTTGGGGCATATCATCACTGAAGAAGGGATCATGGTGGATTCTAAAAATATAAAGACCATAATGGAATGGCCGGTACCCAAGGATGTGGTAGACATCCGATCTTTCATGGGGTTAGTAGGCTATTACAGATGGTTTGTGGAAGGATTTTCAAGGGTAGCTTATCCCATTACTTCCTTACAGAAAAAGGAAAGGGCCTTTAGGTGGACCCCTAAATGTCAAAAAAGTTTTGAGCAACTTAAATACCTGCTCACCACCGCATCCATTCTGACCATAGTTGATCCCAACAAAGATTATGTGGTGTGCACAGACGCAAGTAAGGAAGGAGTACAAGGTGTGTTGATGCAGGAAGGGAAGGTGATAATTTACGAATCGAGAAAATTAGAGGAGCATGAGTAGAAATATTCTGCTTATGATCTAGAGTTGGCAGCTGTGATTCATGCCCTGAAAATGTGGCAACATTACCTTATGGGAAGAAAATTTCTATTATTGACAGATCACAACAGTCTAACCAATTATTTTAGCTAGCCCACTCTAAATGCAAGGCAAGCACGATGGGTGGATTTCCTAAGTGGTTTTGATTTTGATATCAAGCATTTGAAAGGAAAAGAAAATTGGGTGGTGGATGCTTCAAGTAGGAAGTTGCAATGTTTATACAAGATTTGTTGTTGTAAGTTGGGAAACCCCTTGGAAGAAATGATTAAAGGGGTAGCAGGACAAGATGCTACTTATCAACAAATAAAATAACAATTTCAACACCCAACCAGTAAGGAAGAACAACTAGATTTTGTCCTAGATGCTGCTGGACTACTGTATTACAAGAAAAGGTTGTACATGCCCAATCAGAATAGCAATAAAAACCTGATTTTGGATGAATATCACAAGAGCCATTATGCTACGCACCCAGGTTATCAGAAAATGATCACTGCCATTCAGAAGGAATACTATTTGCAGGGCATGAAAAGAGATGTGGCTAGATACTTGGCACATTGTCTGGAATGCCAACAAATTAAAGCAGAAAATCAACACCCTGCTGGGTTATTACAACCATTACTCATCCCAGAATGGAAATGGGAAACCATTTCTATGGATTTTATAACAAGATTACTTAAGTCAAGAAAAAATAATGACTCCATCATGGTGGTGGTAGACAAGCTGAGTAAATCAACACATTTTATACCAGTACAATCTACATACAGAGTTGTGCAAATCACCCATGCTTTCATGCAAAATATATTTACACTCCATGGGTTACCAAAGACAATAATTTCAGACCATGATGTAAAATTTACATCGATCTTTTGGAAAACATAGCTAATAGAATTGGGGACTCAGCTGAACTTTAGCATGGCTTATCACCCTCAAACTGACGGGAAAACTGAACGGGTGAACCAGGTGGTGGAAGATATGTTAAGAGCATATGTGATGCAGTGACCAACCAAGTGGGAGGATTATCTACACTTGGTTGAGTTTGTATACAATAATGGCTATCACACATCATTGCTAATGATCCCTTTTTAAGTATTGTATGGGCAAAAGTGCTGCACCCCCTCTAGCTGGAGTGGATCAGAAGACAGATTGATGTTAGGTCCTAAAATGCTTAAGGAGATGGAGGAATTGGTCAAAAGGGTACGTTCTAATTTGAAGGCAACTCACGATAGGTGACTGGAAAAGAAGGTTTAAGGAGTATCAAGTCGGTGATCATGTGTATGTGAGAATTCAAGAAAAAAAGAGCACATTACAGTGGAGTAGGTGCGCTAAGTTGACACCTCGATACTGTGGACCATTTTGAGTCTTAGCAAGAATTGTGTCAGTGGCATACCAGCTCCCTCTACCAAGTCACATACGAGTCCACAATGTCTTTCATGTCTCCATGTTAAAGAAATACGTTTATGATCCTAAACATCTGATTAAATGGTTGGATACTTAGGTAGAATCAGAAGGAGAAATCCAGGTTGAACAGCTGAGCATCCTCGACTAGAGAGAGGTAACGCTATGGAAGTGGGATATTACCCATGTTAAAGTCCAGTGGAAGCACTTTGTGCCAAATGAGGCCACTTGGGAAGATGAAGAACTTATGGAAAGGACTTATCTAGGGTTGTTCATGGCTGAAAGACATCGAGACGATGTCCAATCTCAGGGGGTGAAGATGTAATGCCCTGGGACAAAATTTAAATATTTGATTTACTATGGTAGACACAAACTGAAATGTAAGAAGTGTTTCTTGAAAGGAAGTAAATATTTGTTTCATTATTAAATGTAAGAAGTGTTTCTTGAAAGGAAGTAAATTCTCAAGGAGGAAGTTGTCCTCTTGAGGTGGAAAAACAATTTCTATGAAGGCAACCCTAACTACCTCCCCCAACTAGAAAGGTTTCCAGAGAAAAGGAGGGAAGGAGAGGAAAAATCTACGTTGTAGTGACAGGTAGAGGAAAAGATCCAAGAAAAGAAAAAGGTGGCTAAGTCTGGTGATGACCAGATAGCCCTGCTCACTGTACGAGCAACTTGCAGAAGACTAAGGTCTAGCAAAAAGAAAAGGGGGATATTTTGGTCCCGAAGGATGAATCTCATGGTCAGGCGGATTGAAGGATAGCAGACCTAGTTTTGGGTGTCTATCAGAAATGATATTTTAACCAGGGAGCTCCAAACCCAGTTTCGAGTGACTGTCAGAAACGACATTTCAACTAGAAAACTTTAGGTATGAAGCAACCTCTGGATTGGTACTAATTTGGAAGTTTTATAATGTTATTTTTTTTCCTTCTTTTCTCTTATATTATGTAAGGGGAGTGGGAGAATCTTCTTACGAGGAACCAGGACGAGAAACTGTGCAAAGGTAAGGTCGGCCTCCTAAAGAAACCTTTACTGTTGCAAGGGTTTAGTAGTTAGTGCAAGGCTTTGTATCTTGTTTCTTTGAAAAATTTCAGGGAGCCAAATGCGAGAGAGGTCGGATAGGAAATCCTTTCAAAGATTATAGAAAAATGGAAAAAACAGTCAACTCAGAGACTCACCATAAATACAAAGTTCTCGAAAGAAATGTCATTATAATGAAACAAAATATATTCCATAAATGAACAGAGAGATCAACCACTTTTCTCTGTCCAATTCCTTCAAAAGTCGTAAAACATAGAAAAGCAGGAAAGATTAACTTCTCAAAATTTAGAACCCTGAAAACATTCGCGGAATGAAAATTATAATTAAAATTAAAGAAAAAAACCTCAGGAGAAAGTTGCAACCATGAGGGTATGTCGACTTCAAGACTGTAGTCTAAGTGCTCCTAATAACATGTAGGTAAAAATCTATAAGACAACATTGTAAACATAAATGCACATGTATAACGTAGCGGGGTAGTTTTACAAAAATCTCGGCTCCACACGGGGACAAGTAAATTAAAGGGAGTGCATAAAAGTGTGAACCCTGAGTGAATTCATGTAGTGAACCTGTGGCATATACAAAACAAGAACCTAGTAGCAAGAAGAACCAAGTTTATAATCATTGTCAAACACATAAACCTGTTAAGCATAGAATCTTAACCATCATGTGGCAAGCAATACACAGTGTATAATACAATATGAAATTAACATACGAATTGAGGAATGTACAAAGCAATGTATATTTATATAAAATTATGAAAAATGCACTATCACAGTTATAAAATGATAATTCCACAACTTATGAACCGTAACGAGGATTAATGTAAAAGAGTAATAAGCAATACAGTCATGCATCGCAAGGAGGGTGCTCACCCATTCAACCAGCAGAACTCGGGTCGTAAAGATCTAGACCTTTAGTAGAAGAATGGGAGCATAATTTCATAAAATGTGCATGGTCAACCTTGAAAACCATAGGGGGTCACAAGATAATAATCAAGGGAAACAACCCGAACAGTTTAACCAACTATGGATTAAATTACATAACAAATGCATAAGCGAGCTCAAGGGCTCGTCATTAAAAATCAAGGTTATTAGTTCATAGTCCATTTAATGGGATGGTTTCCCAATCCTTGTGTAAGTTGGGCAGACTTGTCAGGCTCAAATCCTGCCATTTTCTCTGTATAGTAAGCAAGAGGAGAATCCGTAAGGTGTTGGGCCAGAGGGCAAATACTACCATACAAAGAAAAAAACAAGAACCCTTCACTCAATGCAAAGAACTCATCATTTCTTGCATCAGGATGATTAAGTTAAAGAATAACATGCAGAAAGTTTGTAGGGACTTACCTGTCTGTCGCGCTCTAAGAAGATAGGACCGGAAGCTGGGCAGCTTCACCCTCACTTGTGCATATCTTGCTAGAGAGAGAGACCCTCATACCTCACCCTTATAAATAGAGACAAGCCTGAAGCATGTTAGAATTTTCGGGCTGAACAGAAAACAAAGAAATATAGTAAAGGACATAGGAAAAAGAACGAAAAACTTATAGAAAGCACAATAAAGCTCTTACCGCAAGGCAGCTGCTGTAAAAGGCTCGGTCCAAGTCCATCCAGAGCATAGCAGGCATTTGAACCATAACCATACATCAACCAGAAGAGTTTTGGTACGTGTTCTGTGCCAGAAAGGAGGATGGAGCTATAGCACGGGCGAGGGAAAATGTCTCTGGAAACCTCGATGGAACATTTAACTTGGTAAGATGCATATTGAGAAAGCTCCGCCCTCAGATGGGCATCCTTACATCCCCACCATCAATTTGGGGAGGTGCACGAAGGCGCGGAACCAGAAGATACGTAGACCTTACCCCTATCACGTGACAGAGCCGACAGAAGTAAATGCCCAGGGCAAGATGTAAGGAGCCAGTGCTACCAACAATAAATCTGGCAGATAATACTCTGCGCTCCATGGAATATTTCGAAATTACACACATAAAGACAAGATATTTTACTCATAGCTATTTTCCAATGTGAAGCCAGTGTATAGGTGGTAATAAGGCTGACACCTTTTACGTTCAGAAGCACGCAAGAGTAGTATAGGACATGGTTACGATAAGAAAAATATTACTATTACACGTAAGGTAATCCGTAGACATATTACAAGATCCTTATGACTTCTTAATTTTATCTATCAGGTCACAAATAAAAAGTCTTTTCTCAATTGGATTATTATTATTATTTTTTTTTTAATATCTAGTTAATTTTTTTATTACTTTTTCTTTGTTGAATCTTCTAGCGGTCCTAAAAAGAATGTGTAAAGTAATAAATATAAGATGATTTATAAAAAATTTTGTAATTCTCGAACATTTATATACATTGATGACAAAAATGTGACAGATTTCCACACGTGCAATTGGTCCTAGATTGATGAGAGAATATGTAAATACGAGATATTTTATGAATATATTATCAAATCTAATAGTAATAAATATAAGACATTTTATAATAAATTTTGTATTTCTTGAACATTTATATACATTGATGATGAAGATGTGAGAGATTTCCGCAAGCGAAATTGGTCCTACATTGATGAGAAAATATGCAAATATAATATATTTTATAAATATATTATCAAATCTCATCATTCTTAATAACTATATACAATGATGAAAATTTAAGGGATTTTTAAAATTCTAACTATTAACCAAACAAATAACATTACTACAAAAAAGTACATTGTTCTAGATGTTGAAGAATACAAAAATTTCGTCCAAAGAATAAAAACAATTTTGTCCAAAGCCGCAACACAAATCCACATAAATCCCTCGTACGTAATCCTTAATTCAAACCCTTATATACCTATTTTTAAGTCCTACTAAATTCTATACCATTCAATACTTCTTAATAAAATATCTATATTTTTAGTCTTATTAATGTAAAAAATAAAATCTAAATGAGATATTTAATGGTTAATTTTTTTAAATTTAAAACTCTAGTTGTTGAAGGATAAAGTCCCATGAGGCATACTAAATTCTATAGCATTCAATATTTCTTAGTAAAATATCTATATTTTTAGTATTATTAATGTAAAAAATAAAGTCTAAATGGTATATTTAATGGTTAATTTTTTTTAACTTTTAAAATCCAGTTGTTGAAGGATGAAGTCCTACGAGGCATTTTCAATGGAACAAGTTAAGATTATCTAGGGCTATGGAAATTTTATTTCTTACCAAATTTCATTATCTTTACATTAGTTATTCTCCGAGAGGGGAATCGAATAACAAGGAAGAATTAGAGCGAATTAGTTGCCCTCCGTTCCTAAGTCAACAGAAAAAACAAATACAATGTTAAGATTATAGGTGATTCTAAGATGGTGTTTGATTCACTCGGGGAAAAATGCTGGGTTTTCTTCCCCTTATTGGCATCATTTTCCCTTATTTGCATCATTTTCTGAAAGTAATTAATTTTTTTTCTAGACCAATGAGGCCGTGGTAATCAATTTGTAATTGAAAATAGTCACAATATTAAAATTGATGTATATTTTGAACAATATTGTTAAAAAATTGTACGAATACATCTTTTTTTCTGAAAGAATAATGTAGGAACGGATTTTTCTATGTTTTCCTAAAGTATATTTTTCATATAAATATAAAATTGTTTTCCCCAAGAAGAAATAATTAAATTTTTTTTCTTTCAAATATATAAATAAGTACTACCCAGTAGCTAGTAGTTGTTGTTTACGTTATTGGAGTATGAATTGGTGACTAGGTGTGAGATGACCAATTAAAACATTCATAAAAAAATAGAAATGAAACTAAAAATGTTGAGCTATATTACTTTTTGGTGAGAACCCTACTTTATTTGTTGTCATGAAGCTTTATAACTTTATTTGTTTAGTAGTGTTTGGTTCAAATTGATATAGAGAAACTTATTTCTTTTTGGTGAGCACCCTACCTCATTGGTTGTCATGAAGCTTTATCACTTTATTTTTTGGTAGTGTTTCATTCAAATTGATATGGAGAAACTTAGTTTCAAGTTCCAAGAAACTTGTTTTGCACAACCACTTGTCTACTACAGAGTTCAAGGGAATTGAAGATGATTGATATAGAGTTCAATGCAATTGTGTTTGTGGTAGTGAAGGCCTGAGAATATTAAACACAAATTGTATTGTTTCATTCAAATGGTATCTCTTTCTTTTCCTGGGAAGGATTGAGTTGAGATTATCTACACTTTGTGATTTTGTATTAAATTAATTTTTAAAATTAAATTGTAAAGACATATTAATTAATATTTATAAACAATTCGTAATAACAATGGTTTTACTATTAATTTAAACAACTAAATCATAGTTAACACGGTTATATAAATTAATCACTAGTATTATAGATGAAATATCAAAATGCTTGTTTTTAATCAAAATACTTAGTTTCTAAAAATTTTGTATAGTGAAATAAAAAAAAAAGTCATTTCAAAATTTTAAATATTAAAATGAATAAAATATATCATTAGCCCTTTTCAATTTTTTTCTAGATATTATACATTTGTCTATGATTTGTGATTTAATATTAAATTGGCTAAATTTTACAATAGTTTTCAATAAAACCAGGGATAATGTTGCAGTGGATGACATTGCTTTAACAAAATTCACACATTGATTTGAGAAAAGAAAATGAGAAACTGAAGGCTAACCTCTCCCAATAAGTGCTGAAAAATCTAAACCAACTTGAACTTCAAAGTGGGATCCTAATAATATTTTAGCTAGAGTTTCAAATCCTTTAACCTCCCAGAACAATAGAGCGACACTAAATTTTACAATAGTTTTCAATAAAACCAGGGATAATGTTGCAGTGGATGACATTGCTTTAACAAAATTCACACATTGATTTGAGAAAAGAAAATGAGAAATTGAAGACTAACCTCTCCCAATCAGTGTTGAAAAATCTAGACCAACTTGAACTTCAAAGTGGGATCCTAATAATATTTTAGCTAGAGTTTCAAATCCTTTAACCTGCCAGAACAATAGAGCGACATTAACCACACACACATGAAAGAAATTAAAAAAAGAAAAGAAAAAATCCTTCTTCAATTCAAATTAATTTTTCAACTTCTTGAATTCAATTTCTTGTTATAAGATCAATTTCTCGAAATTTTTTATATACTTGGATGCAAAAATTATAAAAACTATGTTTAAATAAAATAAATTCAACAAAGTTAAGAAAAAAATATTCACTATATCCCAGAAATTACTAACTATATATCAATAAAACTTCTGAATAAAATTATTAAGAAGGAAATGCTCACAAGATTCTGAAAACTAATAACTAATTAACGTAATAGTTATATATATATATATTATATATATATATTAATATATTTATATATGGGGAATTTAAAGATACAGAAAATATAGAAAAGACTCAAAATATATAACAAATTAAAGTAAATAAAGCTAAACAAAAATTACTGCAATTTTTTAAATTATTTTGTTCATTTAAATTTGTCAAATTTAAATTTAAAATGGAGAAAAAACTATAATTCATCTAAATAGTAATAAATAAAAATTAAAAGCATTCAAAAAGGTTAAATAAAAAGGAAAAAAACTAAAAATAATTAAAAAAAGTATTAATCCAAAATTAGAAGTAAATTAAAATTCAACGATTTCACCTACAATAATAAATTTAAATATAAAAAAATGAATTCCAAAAAACTTATAATTTTAAAAAAATTTAAAAGGCATAATTTTTATAAAACAAATTAATAAAACCATAAAAAAAATTAAATATATCATACTTGCCCATTACTTACCTTAAAATAAATAAATATTAATTATATAAATTTATAACCCAGATATTTGAGTTTAGAAAAATCTTTAACGAATTACGGATAAAATTAACGCAAAAAGAAAAAAATAAAAACAAAACCTATATACAACCAAAAACGTAAAATACTTGACCACTGCTTCATCGACACATGACAAGAAAACTCTTCGGATTCGAGGGAAAATCGGCATAATCTTAACCTTTGGCATCTTCATCCCTGAACCGCACAAATGAATAATGCACATGAAGTCGGCAACAACCCTCCAATGTCTTTTGGAAAGTGCGAAATAAATGTGACCAGTTCACTTTCTAATATCACATCAAGTCCTGGAGCGAGGAAAATGGCGCAGACTCAATTCCTCTCAATCATTCCGGGTCGATGCGATATTGACTCCTAGTAAAGAAATGTCTGGTTAGTAACACAATCACGTGTGTTAACACCAGAACGTCCACAAGTTTATCCTTACCATCGTGGATCAAAGTCGGAGTTATGGCTTGTTCGGTTGAATCTTTGCCTTCAATTTTGGGGAACTACCACTATCCACTGATGTGATTGAGTCTAAGCTATGGGATGATCGTAATCTGTCTAAAGATTGATATCTGCACTCATATGTTAATGCTATTATCCCTGACCCAAATTATTAATGATCTGGCCGTATGTATATCTGAAGCGATGGTGAACCAATGTGACTAGGGTGATGGTGATTTGACTGTTTGTCTTATGTTCTGATTTGGTTAGTGGTGGTCGGATTCTTAAGTTTTATGTTCTCTGTTCTAATGTGTTACATTATAGTATTTTATTTCGATTGCTTGAGCTGAGTGTGATTGCAAATTTGAATTGCTGTGTCTTCCTTGGTGCGATTTTAGAGTCAATCTTTAACACAAAGGTGCCATGTATAATTGGTGAGTAAGCAATTAAGTTTTGATGCAATCTGTAGGATCAAAACAAATTCGAAACTATTGGGCACAAAGTGAGAAGTCTACTTAATGGAAAGATTTTGTTAGTTTGTTCACTAGAGCACTAGGTTATATTGGAGCAGAGGTGTTGTTTTCCTTAGTGACAGGTCTAGAATGGACTGTGCCTTGAAAAATATTGCTAAATCTAACGAGAATTGAGTGCTCATATTGTTCATTTTCGTTACACGGGATGAACCATACTATCCATTGTTTTGAATATGTATGTTGGATTGAAGGGTCAAACTTTGACTGTCTGTTGTTTGAAGTTTTTGATCGTGCCTATATTAGAGTGAAGACATGGCTATAGAGGGAGTAGTACCTGATTATTCAGATTTTGCAGAGACTGGATTTCCTTGAGGGGTAGATCTTTTAAATAAGATAAGTTGTAGTTTGTAAAATTAGGTGACCATTAATGTTGAGTAACCGTTGTATGCCCAAGATTTAAAGCAAAGACCGCCCTTGTTTATGTAATAATTTTCTAGGTATATTTATGAAAGCTGTTGATTGCTACTATGTCAAAAGCCTTGTTGGGCATCCAAGGCCAAAGTTTATATGACAATTCTATTCATTGTTTATTGCTTAGTCATTTGATGGTAAGAACTGATTAACAGTGTTTGAGCTCAGAATTTTCCACTAGGAGTTTTCAATAGTTGTTATTGTTCCTCGGAATTAGTGCTTGATGATGTGATGAGGTTTTATTGTTGCAACAATATGCTAACTATGTTGCTGATGTTGGAGTCTGAGTGTTTCTAATGCGAGGGTATGCTTAATAAAGTTAGGGTTTGGAAAATGTTGATGTAATGAAGCTTGGATTTTATTGACAAGTGATGATGAGTTTAAGTGATGTGTGGCAAGAATATTGCTGATGTTAAGAGATACAAGTTGAAAGTCAAGGTTTGAATTTTCATTTCCTTTATAGTCTAAATATATTTCTTGAATTGTTCATGAAAGATTGTTGAGTTCAGAATTGATTTATTAGTCTTGCGAGATATGGATACTAATGATGAAATGAGGGTACTGTTATTGCGTTTTTGTGGTGACAAGTATCTTATTGATGCCAAAGTTGTTGATATACCGTATATTGTTTAGTTTTTTTTTTGGTTAGGTATATCCATTTACTGAGTTATGTTGTTGACCATTGTGCTAGAGCAATCAGAGTTGTTGAGATTGTAATAGAGACATTTATGCTGATGAGATACCTTGCTAGTGAAGATGTTGTTGATTGTTGTGTGAATAAAGCTAGCTACTGATTGTTGATGTTTGTGTAAGAATAGTCATATTAAACTATGGCTACTTGAGGAGTATGGTTATGTTGAGTGTGATGATGTTTTGCAATGTCCAGTTAGAGTTTTTGTTCCAAATAGTATGTTGATGAAGCTTTTGTAGCTGATATATGATGTCTATGATTTAATGAAGTTTTGAGTTGTCAATGATACATTGATGAAGGTTTTTATGATAAAAGAGTAAGAGTATGATTTTGCTATGATATTTTTGTTGTAATGTTGATTAATTGTGGTTATTGAACAATGGATATGTCTTTTGAAGAAATAATTTATATTATTTGAAGTTTTCTTCTAAAGAAAGTGGACCAAGTTTGAAAAGGAGGTCCACATTGTTTTTGGGGTTGGTTCCGGTGAATTTACCTAAGGGAGTAAGTGCTTCCTGTTGGTGGGTGTCAAAGAAACAATACAAGGGAGTGGGAACTTCCTACTGGTGGGTGCTAGTGAAACAATTTAAGGGAGTGGGTGCTAACAAAACAATGTACAAGAATTGAAGCTTCCTAATAGTTGGTTCCAATTAACTGATGTAAGGAAATTCACCCCCCCTCACTCAATATTTCCAACAATTGGTATCAGAGTAGCTCCTTGACGAATTAGATTAATATTTGTAATGAGATCCAAGGAATTACAGTGAATAAAAGGAAGCACAAAAGGTAGACATGACTGAATAGGAAGCCACTTCAGAAGGATAATGGTTATGTAAGTAATGTAACATATGTAGTGGCAGTGTCAACAGTTGTACGAAAATGAAAAGCATATTCACGACATGTCATTTTAGGAAGTATGGATCATCAATGTATCCCGATGCTCAATGATGAAAATTATCAGGTATGGAAAGAAAGGATGAAATTTAGATTAATATCTATTTGATCTAATGTATAACATCTAGTATCTAATGGGATTACTAAAAATCCCTGATCTAGTCAAGTATTTCAGTGGAACGCTATGCTTGTCAATGCAATTTTGTGTAATGTACCTCACTACGAATTTTAGAAGGTTATGTGTTATGAAACTGTAAAGGATGTATTGGATAAGATGTAAGTCTTTCATGAAGGAAATAATAGAGAAATCAATGTGATCAACAATAAAGGAAGCAAGCAATAAAACCATCAACCAAGAAAAATGACTTTTACAAGTAGGGCATTTGCTCCCAAAGATGAGTATAGAAAAAACACAAGATTCCGAAGCAGGAACAACAATTCCTTTCCTCCTTTAATGGATGATATTCAATGTTTTGTATTCCATAACATTGGTAATATTGTAGTTGACTATGGAAGCATATTAATTAGGCCTTACCATTAGAGTTCTCTAGCAAGCAATCAAGGAAGAACCCTCCCCACAAGAAGATCATTTGTTTTGAGGTATATAACTTGCTTTCATGTTTTTTCTTCTTGTAATCTATTTAGACGCAAGGCCATAGACTATAGATCATATTGAAATGAAAGGAATATGAGGCATAAATCATATTATGGAATGATTTCAGAATACATGATCCTTTTTCCTCCTTTTCTAATCACATAAGATGCTATACCAACAATCAACATACCAAAGTATGGAAGGAAAAGGAAGAGCAAGAAGTGAAGTGCGACCTAGTACTATGTGTCCTAGAGGAAGATGATCATTGGCGCATAGAAAATGGATGTTCTCATCATTAATATAGAGATAAGAGAAAATTTATCTATTTAAACAAAATCAAAGCAATGTTATTCTTAGAAGCAATGCATCAACCAAGGTGACGGGAAAGGGTAGAGCTATTCTCGGTGTTAAAAGAATAAGTGTTGCTAATGTATTACTGGTTGAAGCATTAAAGAATGGAATTCTGAGTTTCGGTCAAATGAATGATAGAGGACATGCATTGATATTAATTTCAAAAGGATGCAGGATTCTATAATAAGACACTAGAAACTTAATTGAAAAATGAATGAGAACTCCAAAGAAAGTTTATGTAAGATATCATTTTTGGGATTCTACTGCATTAAGTAAGTCATTGACATATGACCATTTCCATGAGAGGTAGTTATAAGTGACTAATTTCTCATGATTTTTGAATAGTTCACTTAGCACTCATTGCATTGAGTGATGCTCACAAGGGTGAAGAAGTGGGATTGAAACTAGTGAAATGAATCACATAGGATCAATCATCATTTCTGGGGCTTGCAATCGTTAACCAGCACTTCTCGGGAGGTCACCCATCCCAGATTGCCTCTGGCTCAAGTGCGCTTAACTATGGAGTTTCCCCCACAATCACGCCCACTTAGCTTGCTACCCCATTTGCAAAACCTTAGTAAGTATTTTGCCTCATGAACCATTCAAGTAGAGATCCCTTCACTCTGTTTGAATTTAAGTATTAGGGGGCTTTCCATAGTGCACTATATTAGATATCATTTTTTGGATTCAACTGCGTTAAGTAAGTCATTCAAGTATAACCATTTCCATGAGAGGTAGTTGTAACTGACTAATTTCTCATGATTTTTGAATAGTTCACTTAGCACTCATTGCATTGGGTGATGCTCACAAGGCTGAAGAAGTGGGATTGAAAATAGTGAAATGAATCACAAAGCATCAATCATCACTTCTGGGGCTTACACCTGGTAACCAGGACTTCTCGGGAGGTCACCCATCCTAGATCGCCTATGGCTTGAGCATGCTTAACTGTAGGGTTTTCCCCACAATCAAGCCCACTTAGCTTGCTACCCTATTTGCAAAACCTTAGCAAGTATTATGCCTCATGAACCATTTAAGTAGAGATCCCTTCACTCTATCTGATTTGAAGTATTAGGGGGTTTTACACAGTGCATTATATTAGATATCATTTTTTGGATTCAATTGTGTTAAGTAAGTCATTCATCTATTTCCATTTCCATGAGAGGTAGTCGTAACTGACTAATTTCTCATGATTTTTGAATAGTTTACTTAGCACTTATTAGATCGGGTGATGCTCACAAGGGTGAAGAAGTGGGATTGAAACTAGTGAAATGAATCACATGGCATCAATCATCACTTTCGGGGCTTGCACCTAGTAACCAGGACTTCCCAGGAGGTCACCCATCCCAGATCGCCTCTGGCTCAAGTGTCCTTAATTGTGGAGTTTTCCCCCCAAGCAAACCCATTTAGCTTGCTACCCCATTTGTAAAACCTTAGCAAGTATTGTCCCTCATGAACCATTCAAATAGAGATCCCTTCACTCTATTTGAATTTAAGTATTAGGGGGTTTTACACAGTGCATTATGTTAGATGTCATTTTTGGGATTCAACTGTGTTAAGTAATTCATTCACGTATGACAATTTTCATGAGAGGTAGTCATAAATGGCTAATTTATCATGATTTTTGAATAGTTCACTTAGCAATCATTACATCTGGTGATGCTCACAAGGGTGAAGAAGTGGGATTGAAACTAGTGAAATGAATCACATATCATCAATCATCACTTCCAGGGCTTGCATCCAGTAACCATGACTTCCCGGGAGGTCACCCATCCGAGATCGCCTCTGGCTCAAGTGCACTTAACTGTGGATTTTTTCCCACAGTCAAGCCCACTTAGCTTGCTACCTCATTTGCAAAGCCTTAGCAAGTATTGTAGCTCATGAACCATTCAAGTAGAGATCCCTTCATTCTGTTTGAATTTAAGTATTAGTGGGTTTTACACAATGCATTATATTAGATATCATTTTGGGATTCAACTGTGTTAAGTAAGACATTCACGTATGATAATTTCCATGAGAGGTCATCATAACTGATTAATTTCTCATGATTTTTGAATAGTTCACTTAGCACTCATTACATCGAGTGATGCTCACAAGGGTGAAGAAGTGGGATTGAAACTAGTGAAATGAATCACATAACGTCAATCATCACTTCTGGGGCTTGCACCTGGTAACCAGGTCTTCCCGCGAGGTCACCCATCCCAAATCACCTCTGGCTCAAGCGCACTTAACTGTGGATTTCTCCCCACAATCAAGCCTACTAAGCTTGCTACCCCATTTGCAAAAGCTTATCAAGTATTGTGCCTCATGAACCATTCAAGTAGAGATCCCTTCACTCTGTTTGAATTTAAGTATTAGGGGATTTTACACAATGCATTATACTAGATATCATTTTTGGGATTCAACTGCGTTAAGTAAGTCATTCACGTATGAAAATTTCTCATTAGTATATGTCCTTAAGAAAATTAAAGGAAAAAAATTATTGAAGGAAATGTCTTCTTTAGATACCGAGTAAAGGAGACAAAGCCCATATGCATTGGATAAAAGGAGCACTGCCGTGGAAAGAGAAAATAAAGATTGACATAGTCTTGGGGGGGCATAATATAACATCTCATGATAAATGAATAGTTTGTGTACGTACATTTAGTCAGGTATGCAGGAATTAAGATAATAATATAAGAGATTATCATGGAAGGATATAATGTCCCATAAGCTCAAGGGGAGCATATCCACCAAAATAACATATCATTGATTGTTTTCCATTGTTTGAAATTTATGTCTCATATTTTGCAGTAGCTAGAAGAGTTAGGTACAATTTTTTTTGCCTCTAATGATTGATTTGTAAGTGTGTCGCATGCTTAGTCAGAGTAAGTGTCTTGATTGGAAATCCATTAGGCAAAGATGCCATAGTCACAACTATTTGTAGGAGAAGGATTTTACAAATATCTTTTGTACTTGGAGGCATAATAGGATCGTAACAGAAGATTGCAATATGGCTTCCATTTTCCATTGATGTGAAAGGGGGAGAGAGAGACATGCACCACAAGTATAATTGTATCAGGTGTTTGTCATCAATACCAAAGGGGGAGAATATTGATATTGTTTTGGTGTTGTTATTGATGTCAACCTAGTGGATCTTGGATAGTTGATGATGACAAAACTTGATGGCTAGGTGAGGCTTCTAATTGGTCATGAAACAATAACAAATGTTGATTAGACATGAAGGTGAAATGGAGGTTTTAAAGTTATAAACATAATCAACAAGCAATAATTAAACTTACCTATTACCCATTCATAAGTCATATTTCCAATTCGTAAACCACATCCATAAATGAAATTACCCATTAGAAATCGATGTCCACAATCTTATGGTTTGTTTTTTACATTGCTTGGCTTATTACCCATTTGTCAAATTTTATCTTCTTACTGTAATGAAAACCATAAATTGTTTGTTGGTTTTTTTATTGCCCATTGTAAATTTCTTTTGCTTTCATGTTGGCACATTTACGATCGACTTCTCCCATGGTATTTTAACTGTTGTGTTTATTTAGTATTTGAACAATGATTATAAATAAATGGATCTAGCATCAAATGGTTGCATTAATTTGGTGTAGAAATGAAGTGGAAAACACTATATAATGCTTTGAATGATTTGCTTCATCTAGTGATCTAATTGAAAAGCATAGTCATGTTGCACTTTTGTTTTGTTCTACCATAGTTAATAAAGTGATTTGGTTAGATTTTTCTCTATCTTATGTTATGGTACTAGCTATTAAGTGTAACGACACATGATCTAAATTCATGGGTGTGTTCTAATTTAGGAGCTTAAGACCTGGTGCATTGAGGGACTTTTCATCTGGTGCATAGTTATGATCTAGATCAGTCTTGGTGTGATTAGGGGCACAATTTGTAATCTAAATATGATGTGATATGGCACGTATGGAAATCTTGAATTTTGGTGTCATCAATTCACTAATGTTCTAGCCTGATTGAGTCTGAGCTATGGCATGATCATGACATATCTAAGGATTGACCACTAGACCAATGAGTTAATGTTATTATCCCTAATATGGATTATTAATGATTTGGTATGTATATTTGAAGCAATGATGAACTGATGCTACTAGTATGATGGTGATTTGACTACTCATTTTTCTCATGTTATGATTTGGTTGGTGATCGTTGCATCGTTAATTTTTTGTTCCTTTTTCTCATGTGTTAAGAGTGTAGTTATTCATTTTGGATTCTTCATTTGGGTATGATCACAAAATTTAATTGCTATCTCTACCTTAGTGTGATTTTAGAGTTTATATGTGACACAATGATGCCTTCTATACTTATCGAGTAAGAAATTAAATTTTCATTCAGTCTTGGAATTAAAAAAAGTTTGAAATTATTGACTAATTTGATTTGGAACAAAGTGAGAAGGTTTAGATACTCTGTGTATGCAAATGTGATATCCTTTCCTAGCTAATTTTACTTGATAGTAATACTTTTTTAGGTTGCTCACTACAGGAATAGGTTATATTAAAGCATAACTGTTTCTTTCTTCACGACAGATATAGAATAGGACATGCCTTAAAAACTATTGTGGTGTTTAACAAGTAATGAGTGTATTATCTATTTTAGGTACAACGATTGAACTAGATTATCAATTGTTTGAATATGTATGTTGGACTAAAGAGTTAGAGTTGATTGTGTCTTGTTTGAAGCTACTTATTATGTGTATGTTAGAATGAAGACATGGCTATAGAGGGAGCAATGCTCTAGTATTTATATTTTGCGGTATCATTATGAGAGTAAATTTCCATAATGGGTAGATCTTAGAAAGATGATATTGTTCATTTGTAAAGTTGGGTGTCCACTGCTAAGTAACCATTATAAGGAAAATATCTAAAGGAAATATAGTCCCTTGTTTAAGTGATTCTTTTGCTAGGTATATTTCTAGTTGGGATATATTTGTTGAATTGTTGATAGTTGTTAACTTCAAAATTGATTGATTGGCCTTCTAGGGTATCAATACTAATGATAGAATGATGGTATTGTCTATGAGTTTTTGTGTTGATGAGTATCTTGTTGATGTTAGAGTTGTTGATGTATGAGATATTGTTGAGTTTTGTTTATAGTTGGGTATATTTATTTACTGAGTTATGTTGTTGACCAATGTTTTAGAGAAATCAAAGATGTTGAGATTGTAATAGTCATTTATGTTGATGATATACTTGACTAGTTGATCCAAGTGACTCTAGAGATCCTCAAACATTAAAAAGGGCATATAAAAGCTCAAAATTCAAAGTGGCTACATTGCTCTCAAACTAGAACCCAAGGAAAGTTATTATCACCTTGATTCCAATGGTGAAAATGACACTCAAATCCGAGTTTGTATGGAGTAGATAGAGGTAGTAAAAATTGGACAAGTGGTAGCCTTAATGCTCCTACAAATTGATGGATCCCACCGTATGAAATACAACCACCGAAATAGGAGAAAGTGTGCCCTAATTAATTTGTCTAATAAACCTTATTTTAGAAAAAATAAAAATATCCACTTTCTATATTAAAAACAAAAAAAGTTACAATTAATGGGGTGGGGGACCACCAACCCCACCACCTCCAACGACCATATCATATATATGATAGTCTGGTGGTGAGAAGAGACGCTGCTCAGGGGGTTTGCTGGCTGAGCCAACAACACCGGAAATGGGGCAAACATAAAATGTGCATCCCCAATCAACCCATGGAGTAAAATCTTTGGAGAATCATGGGGAATCTAAAATATTCTTAAAGGCCCATATTTTGAGGGTGTCATAATTTGATGTATGGATAGTTGATTTTACACTACTCGACATGCTAAATTTAGCAGTGTAGTTAGTTTCAGTAGTTAATGCTTTTATTTTTCAGCCAACTTTAGAAGTGAAGGTACATGAAGTAGTCATGTTATGTTTCCCTTCATTATTGCTGAGATGATGTATTATTCTTGAGATCCTTGTTTGATACTATGTCGAGGGATAATTATTGCCACATTATGTGAAATGTCATTAGATTATCATGCTATGTGTTTTTGTTGAGATCCCTCTGTAACTGTGTTGAGCAGATACTAATTGCCACATTATGTGAGATACTTGTTAGTTTGTCATGTTGACGAGAAGCCCATTTTGAGTGAGAGTTCCTATAGGAAGAATGTATCGTGGAGAGACAAGCCACTCTTGCTTAGGGAATATGACCTTATTATGACAAAGTATAGTCCATGTACATCATCATCATTCACAACATTATATGAGGTGGCCTCGACCATCTTAACACTGGGCCCATCGACGGAACCCAGACTAGGTGAAATCCTTTATCAAATGTAACATGTTCTTGATTTCCTGATTGTTATCATGTTTCCTCTTATTTAAGCATGCACATGTGGTTCTTTATACTCTTTTAAATGAAATTATCACAACATCACAAAAGTAAAACATCTTTATTAATTCCAGTAGGTTAAGAATCTCGGATCAAGTTTGTTATCATAGTGGTCTTCTCACTGATGTGAATTGCGAGCATGAATGATTGAACGTGCAACAATGGAAGATGTCAAAGAAATGTATCAGGCATTTCTCAGGATGTCGAAAATGGTGGACATAATGAATGGATATTATGAGGAATGGGAGAAAGAAAGAGTAGATAACAATGCTCCATCCACACCTTCCAGTCAACATTCATCACCTTCATCATATCCTCATCATTCGAATGAGGAGATCAAGCAGAGCCCCTATGTAGATAATGTTGAATTGAAGATGCTTCCACAAGAATAGAGAGAGAAGAGTAAATGACTACAACTACAGTTGTGAATCATGGAAGAGGCCCTGGAAGAATTGAAGCACAATGACCAGAGTCTTCAAGAAGAGCATGTTGAATTAAGGAGGCTTCTATGAGAAGAGAAAGAGGAGAACTAGAGACTTCAACATCAGCTACAAGCCATTGCAAAGGCCTCTAAGAAGTTAAATATCAATGAAGGCTTAGACAATCCCTCATCACCTGTTTCAGAATTGATAGCTGAGGTAAACAATGTTGATCATTCTTCGATGTCATATTCACATGATGTTATTTTTGTTGGAAAAGTGGAGGTACCCATTACAGGAATGGGCATGAGATTCATTACGAAGATGGGGTATAAAGGAGGAGGACTTGGTGTTAATGGCCAAGGCATGACTCAGCCATTGGAGGTCATGCAACGACCTCGATTTGCAGGTTTGGGATACACCAAAGGAGAATGCTCAAAGGTGTCATAAGATTCCAAGAAATTGTTCAAAGCATCAAGGAAAGAGAATGATGAGAACACATCACCATCATCCCATGAAAGTGGACATTGCAGAGCAAGCGATGAGGCAAGATCACATCATCATAATTTCACAGAGACATCTAGGAATGGTAGAACAAGTTTCAGTATTCTAAATTTCATTTTGATTACAATCATGTTTTTTATGATGAACATAAATCATGGGATAAAAAATAATGTACCTTTTGCGGTTTACATAAACTTGTGATTGCTAAATGTTGGAAGAGAATGGAAGCATGAAAGAGGATAAGGCATGAAAGGCCTTCTCCATAGCATGGAAAGAAACAAGTTACGCATATCTGGAGGAAGAAGACTTATTCCAGTCATTGCAACAGAGGTGGTCATCAAAGAGCCACGTGTTTGAGGCTCCATCTAGAGTAGCACCTTAAAGACAAAACACATGTGCATGAACCAATTAAAAAGGTTGTTCGACAAGTGAATCCACCACAAGGAGATGACCCATTCACTTTGATAAGTGTCAGATGGTTTTTCTAGATATGTTAGCTTGTCATGGCCATATTTTGTAAATCATGTGTTCCAATTTACAATGTAAAAGTGATGATGTGTTTTCCATCACTTGTTGAAGCAACAATGATGTTTTGGCCTTGTATTGATAGTCAGGGTTGTAAACTTGACCACATAGTATATGTTATAAACTGGTGGAAAGTGTGTGATTATTCTATCATAGTTGGTTGTGTAACTCAGCATGTAATTTGCAAAAGATTGTTCTACATGTTTCCAGAGGATGCATGTGTTGGTGCATCGCTTATGGCTCTAAAGGGAAAAGGTGAAGGAGAAGGAAGGGTGGCCTATCAGGACACTTGTGGTGTAGATAATGTACAAAGAAATTGCAGATTATGTTGATGCTTTTGGTAGACCAAAAGCTCCTCAGTTTGGAGGAATGATCCAGGTGGCTCTAGAGACCCTCAAAGGTCAAAGAGGGCTTATAATAACTCAAAATTGAAAGTGGTCAGATTGCTCTCAAGCCAGAACCTGAATTAAATTCTTTTCATCGTGATCCTAATGGTGTATACGACATTCAAATCTGATTTCATATGATGGAGATAGAGCCAGTGAATTTTTTGGTCAATGTTGGACAAGTGGTAGGCTTAATGATCCTAAAAATTGACCCAGACTTGAAACATAGAATTCGACCACCAGGACAAGTTAAATTGTGGCCTAATTAGTTTTTCTATAGCCAAAATAAAAATAAACACATTTTATATTAAAAAAAAAAAATTAATGGGATGGCGGGCAACCAACTCCGCTGCCCCCAATGGCCATATCGTATATATGATAGTTTGACGATGGGAATCGAACCCGCAAAGTAGGTCTGTTGGTTTTTCCATTGTCACCAGAATTGGAGAAAACAGAAAACACGCATCCCGAACCATTACCACAAATTGCATATCGAACACATGCCATATATACCCACCACTTTAACACGGTCAACCAACCACTTAACCATCGCAGTTTAAAAATGTTAACCGCATTGTAACTAGATTCCAAAATTGTTACCTGTCAAGTTTAAAATCATAAACATGCTTGCAAGTTTGGGGATTTTGACCTCGGGTTTCCTAGGACCTAATCTGAGGTGCTACTGCTAGGCCAGGGGTCGCGAACATTGATAACTCAGCCCGAAATTTTATACATAAATCCGTACAATTCATTCGATAGGGGCAATGAGAGGCGGATTGAAGGAAATTTGAAGGCGGAATAATGCTCCTATAGACCCGTGATTTGCATAAGAGTTGAGGCAGAACCTTTCCTGGTGGAATATTGCCACGAAGAGGGTGTGGAACCCCAACACAGGAGGATGAAGATTCTTTGGGAGGTAAAATTTCACTTTATCATAATGATGTCAATTTATAGTTAAATTTCATGAAATTTCACACAAAACATGACGGTGAAGTCGGATTTACCATCTGAGCAGTAGATTTGCAGGCACCTCGGAACATGGAAACTTTTAAGAATATAAAGGAATCTAAAAGATTCCTTTGGAGGTTGAAATTCATCACAGTCACAATGCAACCATCTTTATATGCAAAAGTCTCAGAATTCTACAGGGATTGCAATGGTGAGATCAAATTTTCTATTTGAGGAGAATATCTCCAGTTAGCTCATGGAGAAGAATATTTGGAGAATTATGGGGAATCTAAAAGATTCATGAAGGCCTAGATCTTAATGGTGTCATAATTTGATGAATGGATACTCAATTTACACTAATTGATGCCATAAATTTAGTGGCATAGGCAGTTTCAATAACTAACCCTTTCATTTTTCAGCCAACGTCAGAAGTGGAGGTACATGAAGTAGTCATGTTATGTTTCCTTTCATTATTTTTGAGATGATGTACTATTCTTGAGATCCTTGTTTAATACTATGTCGAGGGATAGTTATTTCCCCATTATCTAAAATTTCATTACCTTTTCATGTTATGTGTTTTTGTTGAGATCCTTGTGTAACTATGTTGAGGGAATACTCATTGCCACATTATGTGAGATACTTGTTAGTTTGTCATGTTGAAGGGTAACCGAGTTTGAGTGAGTTCCTGTAGGGAGAACATCTTGTGGAGAGATAAACCACTCTTGTTGAAAGAGTATGAACTTTTTATGAAAAAGAATAGTCCATGTACATCATCATAATTCACAACATTATATGAAGTGACATCCACCATCTTAACACTAGGCCCGAAGATGTAACCCACACTCGAAAAACTCCATTATCAAAGTTGTTGTGTTATAGATTTGATTATCATTGTCATGTTTCCTCTTGTTTAAACATTCAATTGTGGTTCTTTATGCTCTTTTAAATGAAACTCTAACAACATCACATAAGTAAAATATGGTGGATAATTTTGGTAGTTGAGCGATCCTGGATCACTAGTGAAGATGTGTCTGATTATTTTATGACAAGATTTAAGTATTGATTGTTGAGCTTAGTGTACTATATTGATATTAAACTAGGGCTTCTTGAGGAGTATGGCTATTATGAGTTTCATGGTCTATTTCAATGTTGAGTTAAGGTTTGTGTTCCAAATAATATGTTCATGACACTTTTGTAGATTATATATGATGCCTATGAATTACTCAAGTATTGAGCTAATGATGACATATTTAATCATTGTTGATAAAGAATTTTTTATGATAGAGTGAGAGTATGAATTTTACATGATACTATTATTTTAATGTTGATCAATTATATCTTTTGACTAAAGAAGAGGTTTTTTGAAGGATTGTTTTGTATTATTTTGATTCTTGTTATAAATGTTGTGGATCCAATTTCAAAATGGATGAAATGGATGTTCATTTTGTTTTGGGGACTGATTCCAGTGAATTTATCTAAGAGAGTAGGTTCTTCATTCTAGTGGTTTCTAGAGAAACTATGAAGGGAGCGGGTGCTTCTTGTTAGTAGGTGTTAGAAAAAAATACAAGTGAGTGGGTGTTGATGAACCCTAGTATTGCAACAAGAGTGTTGAAACTCCCAAGGCTACCAACTTTACTTCATCAACCCAAGGTTTCATAAAAGATTAGAGGTGACAACGTTGTATACATAGTAGATACATTATTCTACTCATGCACCCTGAACTGGGTCACTTGATCATTAGGGTTGTAGATCATTCCTTTACTGAATTGAAAGGAGTCTAACTACTAAAAGAAGAATGTGAATTCTAGTCCTCGTGCAGAGAACGTAAATGCTTTGACACTCAGAATATGAAAGTTGTCAACCTGTAAATGCTATGAAAGAATACAATCTTATGTTAGGTTGAAAAAAGGAAACTATATTATCTTGCACTCAATCATCTAGCTATTAGGGTTGCTTGAAAACATACAATTTACTCTACCATTTCATAGTTCAAAAGTTGATGAATTGTCTACCTAATTCACACTTGCAAGGTAAAGAAATTATAATTGCTATGTTTTGACAAAAAAAAATGGACTAATGCTATTAAATATTGCAAGAAGTGAAAAGGAATGAAAGAAATTGTCTAGGTGGCACTTCTAGTCATGGATTCCAAGCCAAGGTGTGAAAATACTCCTAAACTAGGCTAGATTACCATTCAAGGTCAAAGTAGGGTCAAAATGAACTACTACAGATGAGCTACAAGATGTCTTGTACTACTACATGATATTCTAATATGCTCTTGGAAGTTTTCTCAGAAGGTTTGGAAAGTAAAAATGGTGATATGAAGTGTTGGAAGGGTGTACGAGAGTTGGATAAAGTGTGGGGAAGGTGATATTCACCATTGGCCAAGCCTAGTACTTCAAGAACTTCAAATTTGGCTAAGATGGCTTGCTCACAATGACATGAAAATAGAGGCTTAGAACATGGGTTGGAATGCATCCATAAAAGGGCCAGAGGACCTAAATGGAGCTAGTGGAAATGATCCTTGCTTGCAAATCAACAATCCTCGCGTACTGCCTACACTTATTACTTTTCATTTGCAAATTGTTTCATGAAAATATGTAAAATATGAATTGAATTTGGAAAATTTAATCTAACTACTACTAAGAACTTACTTTATGAATTGAAATATATTCTAATATACAACAATTAGGAGAATAAAAATAAGAAGTGTAATTCTTTGCAAGAAATAATAAAAAACTAACTAACTAATGCTCAAACTTGATTTGTGCAATCGATAAGTAATCAAACATTGCTTTTGGGCTATGAGAGTGGGGTCCTCTAATCATGATCCCATTAGGGAGATGAGATAGGGCTCATTATCACAATATTTTTGATGCATTTCACTCTATTTCATTGCAACAACTAATTTACCCTCTAAGGTAATCTAAGCATGAATAAACCAACAACTGAATCAATCTTTTAAGCTAAACGAGACATAAATAAACTGCAACAACTAATCAACTTTCTAGCCTAAGAATATAGATACGAGAGAGGAAATTTTGTTGCTAGGGTTAGTCCCTAACCTAAGAGCTTCGTCCCTCTAATTCAAATCAGTGCTGGACCAAAACAGAAATTCTCATTATCATTCAAAAAGTGGAAAATGCATCATAATAATAATAGTCAAATGCGCTTCAGCTTAATGGCTGCTTAGCTTCAACAAAACTTTGTATCCTAATGAGTCCCTTAGCTGGTTTATTTATACAAAAATGGAGCTACCAACATCTCCCTAGAAGATAAGGATATTTTCCTCCATAAATCAAGAATACGTGAATCTAACTCTTCCTTGACTTGCGCTGACTTAGCTACAAATCAACTTGGCATGCTTGGCTACCAATGACACTGAACTAATGTGATAGAGTGGGGCATCTTTGATTTATTTGAGGAATTAAAGAGGTGCACCATCTCCTAGAATCTATCTTTCTTTTATACTTATAGTTCATGCATTCAAATCATATCAAAAGTGCTCCAATTTTTGCATTTAACACACATTATGACACATGATATAGTAACATATCTTACTATAACAAAATTTGTAGATAAATGTGAGAAAAAGATAATTTGATAAGCTGGAGGACGACATTTTGACACATATAATATACCTATGGATGAGCCTCATCATCATCCCCCTACTGAAATTGTTTCTCATCCTCTAGGCAACCTAGTCATCTTTGTCCATGTCCTTCATGGCCCTGGTGGCCTCTCTGACATCCCAAGATTTTGTAGATGGTGTCTTTTCCTGAGGATAGAAGCCTACATTCTTCTCTATTTCTTCTCATTACTTAATTTACTCTTATTCCTTCATTCCCTATTGTAAACGCAACAACAAAGGTGAATTGAAATTAAGTCCAGTCTAGTATAGAGGTGTTCTATCAAATGCATTTCTCAATCTCTCAGGAGAGTGAAACTCCCAGATTTGACGACTATGTGGTATGGTATTCCATCTTCTCTGACATGCTTGTTGGCTCTATGCCCCAAAAAATCTTAGTGTCCTTAAAATGGGAGATGGCATGCTCTTGGGTGGCAAGGTATCTAGGTTCCAACTTAGCAGCATTGGAAATGATGATGTGATTATTAATCACAACTATCAAATTTATCTACTTTTCCTTAATGTAAAGGCATTCTCTTTCTTCTTTAATGAATACTCTATTCACCTCCTCAACCCTGGCCTCCTCATGGCTGATCTAAGATGCAAGAGGCATTAGCAATAAGTCTCCCAACTTGGAATTGGGATCCCAAACATTCATGTCAGTTAAGGTGAGGTTGTGTACGTTGAGTTCAACTAATTTGGCTATGTTTTCAGGGCTGCTCTTATCACGCAACTCAATTAACTCCTTATAGTACTGGAATGGGATGGTCCCATGCTTTGCTAATGTCTTAATCTGGAACTACTTACATTGGTATTTGAATAAAAGTTCATCGGATTTGGGTGGAAGTCTGCATTGAAGTGCCTCCATGGAGAGGCTTTATATTGTGGCCATTTAGGTCTCGTTTTCTTGCAGTTTCTTCCTCAACCATGTGTTTTTTGTCTGTGGCGATATTCTTATTGTGTAATCCCTATCCCTAAACTCACTCAACTCCTTTCCCATTTCTAATAGCTTTTCCTCCATAAGGCCCACATCTTCAAGTTTCTTGGATTTGGCAATTTGCATCCATCTATGTGTCATTCCTCTTTCTGCCTCAAGTTCAAAGAAGACTGGGACTGCAAATTTATGTGGTATCATTCTGCCTTCTTCAATGAACTTGTAATAGGAGCTCAAATTGGGTTGTGGACTAGGCTCCTGTAGCGCTAGAAAATCTATCTCAAAGGTTGTTGGAGAAACTACCCCCTCCAGTAACTATTGTGTTTCCTCCTTGTCCTCCTTTCATCCCTTCTACTCTTCCTATAGAGTTTTCTACTCTTCCTGTAGCACTGTATGTGTTTCCTGTAGCAATCCTTTCCAATTTTGTTAGAGTGTGCTAGGTGCCTTGGGCTACTTAGAGGAGGTTGGTCTAGTGACATGCTTTCTTACATAGTTGATGGGAGTCTTTCAGATGGATCTAGGAGATGCCACTTTCTCAACTTTCATCTCAATGGACTCTAGATTCTCTCTTTTACTTGGTGATTCTTCAATTATAATAGGGGTGTTTGTGGGAGTTTGAGGCTTCCTCTATTTAATTCTAGTGATTTTCCTTATTTTGAAGTAGAGGGGAGTTTGCCTCTACCTTTTCTTCTAAAATTTGATTGGTGTTCTCAAGCAAGCTAGTACAACAACTCCCTCCTTTTCAGGGTGCTCATGAGATAGACTTATCTCCTCTAGGGGTGCCTCCTCTTCTCTAGGTGTAGTGGTTTTCTCTCAACTTGGTTCTTCCTATTTCTCATCCTCTTCTTCTTCTTCCTAGTTTTATTCTTCCACCTCTTCCTTTCCCTGTGTTTCTTCCTCTATTTTCTCTACCTCTTCCTCTTCCTCTTCTTCTTATTCTACCTCTTACTCCTCCTCTTCTTCCACTTCTTCTTATTTTTCCTCTTCTCCTCCAAGTGCAAGAACTTGAGTGTTAAGGAAGTATTCTCTATCCATATATTTAAATATGGCCCAGCAGAAAGGAACCCTTGAGTTATTCAAAGCATTTCCCTCTATTAATTTGATGAGGCCATGGTGTCCTAAGTGTTCTAATTTTCTCTCTTTCCCTTATAGCTCATGTCCATGATGGATTGTATGAGGAAATAAGGCACACTGAGTCTTTGGGACATAGGAAATCCTGGTCCAAATATCAGCTCGTGGAGCAGTCTGAACTAGTAGTCATAGACTACACTTTGTTTTCCTTTATAAGAGATTAGCTTAAATATGTGCTAGTCCAACTCATCCCAAGGATAGGGGAGGCTCTCCCTTTTGACTCGATTTTTATCATCAATTGTTTGTTCATCATCATTGAAGAAATTATTCTTAGCAAGGGCACCACTGGACTTTTCCTCTTTCCTCCATTGAGCCCCTAGGGGAAGTGTTGTCACCCTGCTAATCAGATAAGCAGTAATGGTAATGGATAACCCTCTTACCACAGTGGTAACAATGATTCTCCCTTGAGGATTTACGACCATGGAAAAATGATAAGTAATATCATCATCATATCCCTTTAGCATATTAAAGAAGACTAACCATTGATGCCTCCTGGAAATGTCTACTACAAGGGGATCAAGGTGAATTCTCTTAGTATATGTAGATTCTCTTCTATTGAACCCCCCTCCCATATTCTTCTCTATTTGTAATTAGTTGTAGGAGGGTGTTTCTATGGCAGCCCCAATTTGAACTCAAAGGGAACATAGGGCTGGAACCTCTAATTGTTGACAGTTGGGTGTATCCCTTGTATTTTATAGCCCAAAAAAACCTCTTTTAATCTACAAGATGACTGTAATTACTAAGAGAGTACAAGGTTCTCTAACATGGAAATCATGGACAAAAGAATGAGAAGGCCAATCACATTTCACTATCATGCCTGGTGTAATGACAATTGAAGACCAAATCAACCATGGGAATTGTTTTCGCACCCTTGGAGTCTTCTTGTAGAAATTTATATGTTGTTTGTAGCTTCCTGTAGAAATATATATGCTTGTTGTAGCTTCCTATAGCCTCCTGCACTTCCTCCATCTATTTCTTGTAGTCTCTTTCACTTCCTTTAGTTGTTTCTTGTAGGACTAACAATGTTGGGTTTGATTCTCTCGACATCTTCCCAAGCTCAGTCCTGACTTAATGGATTTTAAAATTTGAAAGTGAAATGAAATTGGAGCTTTATGCTATTTTTATCTAGGGCTTGAAGCACTGTGATGGCTGGCTATGGTATGATTTTTCCTCATTTGGATTGTTGAACCACCTTGGGTGATCATTCTCTTAAGCCTCGTAATCAACACCCACTCCCTCTTAAATAATTATGATTCCCTCTTAACTAATTTGATTGATGTAACACTCCTACATTTCATGATGGCTAATGGATCATGTTTTTTTCACTAGATGAGGGTGTCCAAGTTAACTAACCACCTCAAGCTTATAAAAGAATAGTCCTTTGATGTTCATACATTTTTCATTATTTTACACCTAGGGAGAAGATTAGGAGTTATCATAACTATGCCTACCTTGTGCTCGACTAATGCATGTTGGAGTGTTGGAACTCTTGTGATGTTGCTCATGAAGTTATCTTGTTGTCCCTTTTTCTTGTGTATTCTTTCTGTGCTCCTGTGTATTTTCCTATTGATGTTGTTCATGTTTGTAGTTGCTTTGCTAATATCCTAGGTGTTTTTGTTGCCAATATGGCCTCTTTCTTGGAATGGAAAGGTGCACTAGGATGGCGGTACCATCCCCTCGAATTAGATGGGAAAAATAATTAGGTTTAAGGTTTATCATAATAGAGGCACAGGCTGCTACATGAGATCCTGTAGCAGCCCCTTTTTTTCTTCTTTTCCAAGGGATTTTGTTCAGAGTTGTGGTGAGGAGTGTAGGGGTTGAAGGATGATGTTAGAATCCTATTAGGGTAGTGAATGCTTGTCGAAACAAAGGAAATGTCCTCTTTGTTTTTTTTGTTGTTTTTTTTTTAATGAGGCAGGGCTTAGGGGTGGCTTCAAGAAATGGTGATTTTTTTGAATCAATGATGCATGGAGGATGGTTGAATGGTTGGATCACGTGTGCGGGCTCTATATAGCATGAGATAAGCCATTCTTGATCATTTTATTATAGGAACGTCCTTCTTGTAGAAATTAGGACATTTTGTAGTGTGGTTACAAGCCATCATGTAGCAAACCAGAGAGGGCCTAGAAATGGATTTTTGGGTCCCAAGGATTGGTGACAGTGGTAAGGACATGTTTTCCATGGATGTTAAGGAGAATATGGACAGAAAAGTGGAATGAAACTTGAGCATGTTGTCCTTGGAGTTCTAAAACTTGCCACTATCCTCAAAACCAGCAAAATGACAGAAAACATTTATAGATAGGTTGTAGATCCTTGTCATGGCATTATTTTTGTTTTTTTCTCTTTTTTTTCTCTTTTCTTATGGACACAAGGATACCTCAATGAAGGTTTTCAATGTGCATGTCTTCCCTAGGCGCCTCAATAGATGTTTTCACCCATGGATATTTTGTTTTTTCTCTTTTTTCCCACTCCTGAGCTGCCTCAAGGAGGTTTTTAGCCCAAGAGTTGGCCTCAGATGCTTCATGGATGTTTTCATCTAGGCATCTTATTTTTTTTCTTTTTCTTCTCTCTTTTCTTCTCACAAATGAAAAATAATATTTAGGGATGTTTTGACTTGGAAGTTAGGACACCTCCAATCACTTTCCTCCTTGTTGATGGTGTTGCTTAACTCTTCCTTGGATAGAGGCTTTCTATAAACGTTTAATCTATAGCCATTGACAAGCAAGGGAGTCCATTCCTCATCAATGGTCCTAAAATGAGAAACTCCATTTTCATGGAATTTCTCTATCAGGTATGGGCCCAACCACCTTGTCATAAATTTTCCTTTGAAGTCCTTGAACCTCGAGTCATATAGATGAGCCCAATCTCCCTCTTGAAATACCTTTTCCTTGATATTCCTATCAGGCCAGACCTTCCTTTGCAACTAAATAACTTTAGTTGTAGGAGGGCATGCATTCTGAAGTCATCCAAGCCATTTAACTAGAGAAACCTCTCATGTTGTGCCTTTATAGAATCTAAATCAATTTATGCTACCATTCTGAAGGTATTGTATTCAAACTCAATGGAGAGCAGAGCATTCTTTCCATAGACTAATTCATAAGGGGTGAAACTAGTAGTGCTCCTCCAAGTGGTATTGTAGGCCCAAGTGACCTCAATTATTTGTCTACCTAATCCTTCCTAATCTTGCTCACAACCTTGGTGAGGATGCCTTCTAGTGCACTATTAGTGATCTCTACTTATCCATTGGCCTAAGGATGATAGGCAGTATATTTTATGTGCTTGATATGGTGCTTCCTTAATAACTTCTCAATCATATGTGATGTGAATAGATCACCTTGATTGGTGACTAGCTCTCTTGGCTACCCAAATTTGTAGAACACATACTCGCTTAAGAACTTAGCCACTTTCTCCTCTATTTCTACCTTGAGGACCCTTGTATTAGCCCACTTTGTCAAATAATGAGTGCATACAATTATGTACTTTTTCTACTCTAAGGGTTGATCAATTGGCCCAATGAAATCCATGATCCACTTTTCAAATGGATCCTAATCCACCTTAGATTGTAAGGGAATTTCATCCTTGGGAGTAGGTTTCCCCATCTGCTAGCACTGATCACATCGACTCATGTATCTTCTTGCATCTTAGTAGAGAGTGGACTAGTAGTAGCCAGCTTGTAGAACCTTGAAAGTTGTTCTCTTGGAAGAAAGGTGACCACCACAAGGCTAATCGTGACAGGCTAAGATGATGTCGAAGACCTCTTATTCCTTGAAAAATCTCCTCAAGATTTAATCTAGTCCCATATTGAATATATTTCCTTGAATCCAAGTGAAAGGGGCACTCTTCCTTACAATTATTCTCTTCTCCCTCGATGACAAATTTGGAGGAAACTTTCCAGCAACTAGGTAGTTAGCTATGTCAGAAAACCATGGAGAGAGAACTGAAATAGAAAATAAGTGTTCATATGGTAGTTTCTCATCAATAAACCCTTCCTCACCTACAGGCAAAGCAAGTCTAGACAAAAAATTCGTAACTTCATTTTCTTTACCTAGGTTATCAATTATAGTTAGATCAAACTTCTCTAATATAAGAAACCATCTAATAATTCTAGCACTCGCATCAGGCATGTTCACTAAGTACTTGATAATTGCATGGTCAGTATTCATAAATGTTTGATACCTAGTGATGTAGTTTATAAACTTATTTAGAGAGTGGACAACAACTAGGAGTTCCTTCTGAGTTACAGTGTAATTCAATTAAGCCTTAGACAACTTTTTTCTAATGAACTAAATGGCATATGGAAACTTGTCATCTATCTGGCATAGTGATTCTCCTACATATTTATTAGATGCATCAACATGGATGTGGAAAGGAAGAGTTCAATTTGGGCCTCTAAGTATGGGTGCAATATTCAATTTTTCTTTCAAGATCTCTAGGGTCTCCTCATAGCTATTTGACCAGCAAAATTTAGGGTCCTTTGATAACAATCCAAAAAATGGCGAGGCTAATTTGTTGAATTCTTCGATAAACCTCCTAAAATATCTGTCCAGGCCCAACAAGCTCCTAGCATGCCTCTTCTTTTGAGGAGTAGGGACCCTTTTTATGATGGTAATTTTGTTTGGGTCCACTTGTATTCCCTCTTGAGATATTTAGTGGTCCTAGATAGTCCCTACATTCATCAAGAATTCACACCTCTCAGGACTAAGCAAGAGGTTAATTTCAATGTGCTTATTTAGGATTTTCCCAAGGTTAGAGAGTGCCTCCATAGAGTCACAACCATAGGCAGTGAAATCATCCATTTAGATCTCTACAAAGTCGTGGACTAGCCTTGCAAATATGCTCAGAATTTCCCTTTGAAAAGTGGCAGGGGCATTACATAATCCAAAAGGAATGACCCTATAAGAAATGGTGCCCCAAGTAAAAGTGAATGTAGTTTTATCTTGGTCCTCTAGTTGATATGGATGTGATTTCAACCATTGAACACATCCAAGAAAGCGAAGAACTTGTTCCCTACAAAATCATCCAAGACTTCATAAATAAAAGGTAAAGGGAAATGGTATTCTTTAGCGGTTTTGTTCAGTTATTTGTAATTCAAATAGATCCTCCATTTTCCATTTTTCTTTGGGGCCAAAACCAATGGGGACAACCATTCACTATCTGGGATGGGGTAAATGAACCCTACATCCAACAACTTCTGCAATTCTTCCTTTACTATGTCTTTGAGGGCTAGGTTCATCTTCCTTTTAGGTTGGCACACTGGTTTCCATCCCTCCTTGATGTATAAGAGATGAGTACACACTAAAGGATGCACTACCTTTATTTCTCTATAACTCTAAGAAAAGGCATCTAAGTGCTCTCTCAACATGTCACACAATTTCTCTTGTTGATTTTGCAGAGAGAGAGGGGTTGATATTTAAGGTTTTATATAGGCCAAATTCTACCATTTTTTATGTTGAGGACTTGGTTCCACTGGGCATAACTTTTTCCAAGGATTACCCACGCATTCCTTCTCAAGCTCAGAAAGAGGCATGGTCTTGGGAGATTCGTTTTGGATGATTTGGTCAATGAGGTCATCTTCATCAGGTTACCTCCCTTCTATAATAACATCTAGGGTACAAATTGGTTGGATGTTTTATGATATACATCATCTTCCTCCTCCTCTTCCAACGATAGGGGTAATTCATGCTCAAGGGATACTTGAGCAGGAGGGTTCAATACCAACTTCTTGGACAAATTCCCATTCTTAATGGTCATTTTTCCAACTTTGCAACTTATGCAAGCATCAGCAGTGGCTAGCCATGGTCTTCCAAGGATGAGAGGAAAGCCATTGAATTTATTTTGGGTTGGAGAACTATGAAGTCAGGAGGATACTTCTAGGAATCAATAGATACCATTACATCCTCAACAACTCCCTTAGGAGCAATTATGGGCATATCTCCAAGTTGCAACATTCCTGTGGTCTCGCATACATTCTTGGAGGTTTAGATTGAGCATATTTTCCTTATTCATGAAATTTATGGCAGCCCCAAGGTTAATTAAAGTGTGGGGGACAATGATGCCATCAATGTGCACATATACCACAGAACTTCTAGGGTCTAGATACTTTGGGAAAATCACTCTCCCCAACATTAGATCCAATAATTGACCAACAGAATTTATAGTAGGGTTGTCTTTATTTCTCTTCTCATGATTTTTGAAGAATTTATGCTTTTTAAGATCATTGTAGATGGGAACATCCTTGATAACTTGGAGGAGTGGTATTTTAAGACATAATTGTTTCAATTCTTCAAGAAGTTAATTCTCTTCTCAAGTGTGTTGGTTAGAATGGATCAATCTTTCAGGAAATGGAGGTGGATTGTATTTACGAACACTCTTTTCATTTTCCTCTTAAAGCTCCTGAGGTGGAGATGGAGGTTGGTTACCTTGGAGCACTCTTCCAAACCTGGGGTTGATTTCTTCAATCTCCATAGTTTAGGCAATGTAAGATATGTCTCCAATATAGATCTGTTGTGCCTAAGTGTTGTTTTGGTTTGGATCTAGTTTGAGTAGGCATTTGGGGTTACTTAGGTGGAGCAGGATGAATGAGTTGTGGTTGAGATGTAGGTGAAGGAAATAAAGAAGGGGTTTTGTTGAATTAAAGCCTTAAACCTAGTGATGGGTTATTCCATGGAGGATGTGTAGAAGGATATAGCTGAAATGTTTGATTGGCAAGTTGAGGTGGATACTTAGGTGCATAACGCCAAGGAGAAGTTGTGGACCATGGAGGATGAGTAGCATAGAACATTTTAGGGGTGAATGTTCGTCTTTTGGTGAAATTAAGGGGTTTTAAATTTTTAGTGGGCGAACATTTTGTATTATAATACATTTTCCCACCTTATTTTAAGGGAGAGGGTAAAAAAGGTAAATTTAGCGCTTGAAATTAGGAGTTACAACCTTCCATTCACCCATTTTCAAGAATAGGTTTTATTTAAGTGAATCCTGTGGGCCAAATACCATATTTATAAAAGAGGGATGGTAAATTAATAAAAATATAAATAAATGAGAGGTATGGTAAATAAATAAAGCATTTTTTATATTTACTCCATAAGTCACCTTATATACATGCAAGGGTGTAAACAAATAAAAATATAAGTAAAATGGAGGTATAGTAAATAAATAAAACGTCTTTTTATACTTACTCAAAAGGTATGGTAAATAAATAAAAATATAAATAAACTAGACATATGGTAAATAAATAAAACATCTTTTTATATTTAGTCCATAACCCTCGTTCTATTTATGAAGGCTCAAGAAAGAGCTTTTATTTAAGTGAATCCTATGGGTCAAATACCATATTTGTAAAAGAGGTATGGTAAATTAATAAAAATATAAATAAACAAGAGGTATGGTAAACAAATAAAACAATTTTTATATTCACCCAATAAGTCACCTTATATTTAAGAACACTCAAAAAATGCCTTATATTTAGGTGAAACCTATCCGAAAAATACTATGGGACAAATACCATGGACTAGATTGTTATTAATACCATGCAAAAATACATTATTAACCCTAATATTATATTAATAAAAATAAAAATGGCACATGGTATTGACCCATGGTATTCACCAAAATGGCACATGGTATTGACCCATGGTATTCACCTGGAATGTAGCCTAATTAAATGGGGGAATTAAACCAGCATAGATCCATCTTTACTCTACATCTACTAACCCTCGAGAGGTATCAAATATCGTGATATGCAAACTAGGATAGAGTGAAAAAATATTTGATCCCTCTCGGGGCTTGGTGGATAAGAGTAAAAATGGATGTTGTAATTTAATGTATGTTAAACATTTTAGCTTGGTTAAAATACAAAATAAAATAAAAATCAACTATTAATTTTATTAATTTTTATATATTACTAATAGTAATTTTTAATCTCTAGGTTTATGATAACCCATGGTATTAACCCATGGTATGGGTCAATACCATGGTATTCATGTGAGAATAGACTATTTAAAGGGGAAATTCTATCATCTTAGATACATCTTAATTTTGGGTCTACAAAGTGCTCAGAGGGATAAATAGATTTCATCCCCCTAAGAGTGGT
>APFE031321028.1:57175-94647 GCA_000404065.3 Pinus taeda | reverse complement strand
GATGCCATTTACAATACCATGGGTAAATTCCATGGGTCAATGAATAATATGGGTGGATGAGTACCATAGATAACCAATACAAGGGGCCATTTTCCATTCGGATCAGTTTGCTTGTTAGTAGTGCTAGAAAGCATATATAAAGGTCACAACAAAAAGCATTGGAAAGATAAACTTCGTAGACATACATACATTTTAGCACATCTTTCAAAGTTTTGACCAAATATGGATTCAAGCAATCCAATATATAGTTCTCATTATTGTAACCAATTTTCATCATTATATCATACCTTTAGTAAAATAAAAATAATTTGTATCCCTGCAGGAAATCGTTATTATTGCTTGGAATGGATCTATTTCTCCAACAAATATTTTTCAAAAGTATCTTTTTGAGGAGGCCTTGAGTAAATTCATTAAAATATAAATACTTTGCCTTATTTAGGCTAAAAATATCAATCTGAGACCAAGATTTTTCTCCCAAATTCCCAATATTTAAGATTGTTTAACAAGAATAAATGATTCTACAATTCAAAAAGATCTAATGGAATTATGATGGAAAACTCATAGCCAAAGTCCACCTACAATTCTGATGGAATTATCACAATGATTACCACATCAAAGGGTATTATCCCTAATCTCAAATCCGTTAACAACAAGAAATTGTAAGTCTTTATACAATTGAACTTGTATCCCTCTCACCAAGGTTTGATTTGATGTCACATAGGACCATCATTAATTATTGGATGGAGCAATTAATCCCACATGTAGGATCAATTTCCACCAAAATATATTTCTTTATAGAATGAGCCAAATAGACATGGATAGGATTAGAAGGTGATGTCATTTGAGCCCTGTCCTCCACATTTACCTAATGAAATGACATTTATTATGGGTAGGATTTACTCTCTTAATGGTTTTCTACTTCATCTAAGTAGGAACATGGAGCTTGAGTCTCTCAACCCCTCCTTTACACATAAAACACCTCCATTTATTTGAACCCTTTAATCTACCTTTTACTTTTCTTCACCATTTATACTTTAAGATATTTTTGAAAGATTTAGGTTTGTCAATAGGGGGAGTTTGACAGTGTGATTATATAACCACCATTAAGTTATCTTTCACTGTCATTTCAAACACCTTTTCCTTTTAGTACACTGAGACCTTGATGGACTCTAAAAGCTTCTACTTCATTGGAATATGTTGAAAATAATTGCAGTTATGCTTAGATTCATGTCCATAGCTCAACAGTTAGGGAAAATATCTGACATTTTACGTGTTATCTAATAGAGATATCCATATGTCATATAGCACATTTCTGAATAATTCAATATTTTTGATATATAGATTTGTTTGTTTAAGCATAGTTTAGTGTTAGTAACTTTGAGATATAGTTCTTTTTATTGAAGCTTTTGTTAAATTAAAGTAGATTTCATAAGAGGGAAGAAAATGTTGGGAGTTGAATTCAAAGGGAAAATGTGGAGACAAGTAGTGCACAATATTATCTATTTCCTTATTTTCTAGGCCATTGCATTGATCAATTATGTGTTGAGCCTATTTACGGAGCTAATCTTAGGAGTAATTTGTATAGCATGTCTTCTTTATCAGATATTTTGTAGAATGGAGAGTAGATTTCATGCAAATAGAGGCAGGAAAATATTAGGAGTTGAATTGATAAAGAAAATGTGAAGACAAAGTAGCATAGAATACTATTTTTTTCCCACCATTCTAGTTTGGTGCATTAAAATCATATGTGTCACAATTTGTTGGAGATTTAAATTTTTTTTATACTTCTTAGAGAAGAGAAAAGTCTATTAGAATAGGGGAAAAACTTGGAATAGTGTGCTTCAAACTTAAAATGTAAGGGTAACACCTAACAAGTGAATCATGCTAGATCCAAGTGGCACATACGTCATAAAATGTGAGAGAGAGAGTGATGACACAAAATAGATCACACCCATAATTTATTGATCACATAAAGATGTTACATATATAAGAATTGGATCATCGACTTTGACAAACTATGAATCAAACATGGCATGACTTCAACTCGTGACATAGGAATCAACATCTTCTAGATTGACACCTTGGCACTCATAATTACATCCTGTAAATGACATGGAAGCATTAATTGCAACAAGATTACTTAATTCTTACATGTAACAAATATAGAAACACACATTACAACAATAAATGAATCTTTTTCACCATTGAGTGTTATGGTCATCACTAGCACTCATATCCACTATGAAATCTCATGGCTTCCTCTCTTTTCTTCACCACGCTTTCGAGATTCCCACTTGATCCATTTAATACATAACCAATTTAGACCATTGTTGATGTAATTTGTGAAATTGAGGCTTCTAAACATCCCATAACGAAACGGGCTAGTCTCCATACTGAACCATCCTATGCAATTTCCACAATTTGTTGAACCCACAACCCTCTACAACCTTTATCATTTATCTAGGATAGCATTCTGTGTACAAAAATTCTTTAGTAGTCAATTCTAAAATAACTTGTACCGATTCTCTCGAAGAATGACAAGTCACACCAACTTGACCTTATTAAGGAATACCTATAACTAATGCTCTTGAAGCATGATAGTTCACATTAGTTTATTCAATAATTGGCCTTTTCTTTGTGGTTCTTCATTTTGTTTTTTTCACTACACTTGGGAAATAACATGCTACAATGTAATAAAATTAAAAACCACACCAAACAATAATAAGATTGCATATAAGATCAAATAGTAAATTGCTACAAAAAGATTCTAGAAATCCAAGTATCAAACCATATCACGTGCCTCATCTAACATTGATAACATCAGGTTCAAACCCATTTTTGAATGGTTGACCTTATTCAAACATAGATACCCTTTTATGGCTACAATTTTGAGTGATGGGTATTAATTTTGGGCATGAACAAATTGATCATTGAACAACACATTGTGTCTCGAGAAGCTGACCCGTGACTGTGGTTTTGGTGATTTCCACATCCAAATATCCTCTCATCGGTGAATCTTCCTCTAGATTAAACTTAACGGATCGCTCATTGGCATCAACAACACATTGTGTGAGAGGGAAACACCATCCGAATGATTAATTAATGATTTTTTGTCCTTATATCATAGTATAAATGCAATTTCTTAAAAAAATGTCCACAAATCTTTCACAACATATCTGGATTCCTCCCTTTAGATGGAAGCAAATTGATTTCAATGTGATAGTTAAAATCCACCCACTTTGGATTTTCTTATATCAATATTGTATCAATATATTAATACCAATTCCTTCCAGAAACCAAAAATCATTTTATATATCTTTAATACATTAAATGGCTTTGAAGGATAATGATGAAATTAGTGGTGCACTTCTTCTTAAAGGAAATTCATAATACAATTTCACCTTCACTTACTCCTGGTGTCATGACCAATGAGAATATAACCTCAGACATCCCTCATTCTATGGTTAAAATTATTCTACTACTATTTCTCAAAGATCATAGTTCGTCTGATCCATGTGACAATTTCATTCTCGCATGAAAAACTCAACTACAAATAAAAATTCCTGCACTGCACATCGAGCAAATCTAGGAAAACAGAAAATCAATTACCAAAATAAAGATCACTTCTTAATTATGTGATAACACAATGATGGTTGGGATTTCTCACTTTGGGAATCTTCCCTCACAACAATAATGGAGAGTTAAAGAAAAAGTTTATTGTCAACAAAAACTCCATACAACACAATCTCCTATCCTAATTTATTTACATGGCAATAAACTCAAGGATATCTCATCTGCTAGGCCTTCCCATAAGGGAATAAAGCCAGAATAGGCTCTAATACCATGTTAGAAAATGTGTGAGAGAGAGTGAGTACACAAAACAAATCACACTCATATGTTTCTTGATCACATTAAACAATTACATATATAAGAATTAGATCATTGAGTACAAAATTATCATGAAATGTACAATATTTAAGATTATCTAGTTCATTCTTTCGGCTACTCCATTCTGTTGGGGATTATAAGGCACATTTGTTTGATGTTTGATCCTATTGTCCCTTAAGAAACCAATTTCTTGGCTATGTAGAAATTGTGCTTAAGACATTAATTTTTATTGTTTATGTCACCTGTCACTTAATTGTATGTTGTACTCTCAAATGAAGGACTTGAATGACCTGGTTTTCAACCCTCAATACTTAGGTGACATGAAAGTCTCAAAATTCCATTTGATTGCTCAATATTAATGTTGAATGAAGAATGCTAAGAGAAGTCAAAGACAATATGTTATTTTACAACAAAGTCTACGATCTGTGACACTAAGAGAAGTTAAAGACAATATGTTGTTATACACATAAACTATTATCTGTAACTGAGAAGAATTGTAGAGGTAGGAACTTCAAGTATAGGAGTGCTCTTTTAAGGAATTTTAACTTCATTTACATAAGAAAATAAAGACATGCTGCTTCATTACCATACTTAAAAGAAGAAGACATATGATGACACATAACATAGAAGTCACAGAATCGTACCCAACAATGTGTGGAAAACTTCTGATTCTGTCATTAATCAACAACTTTGTCAAGAATACAATGGCCTAGTCTATAGGTTCCTCAAAATTCGAACCTCTCTATAAATTTTCCTCTTTTTATACATTATGAGATAGTTGGTAATCACCAAAATTGTCGAACTTCTTAACCATATCCAAACTGTCTAAAGTAAAAATCACTATAGAATATTACATTAGAGGGTAAAAGACACCTCACTCTCAAGAAAACAAAATAACATGAAGTAACAGAAATTAGAAAACTAAAAATGGTTGGTCACTATTCGGCTGTGGCTTGGCTACTGATAAAGTTTCTCTATAGATGTTTTGATAATAGTTAAACTGTTTTAACACAACACACTACATTTTAAGAAAACTCCGTGCGTGAACATGGGCCCACGTATGCATCAGAAATGTTCTGATTGGATAAACATTTGAGCGCAATCACCATCTGATCACCCATTCAATGGATGGTCCAATCCTTCAGAACTCAACAAGACTTTAAACCTGTTAAATAAAACCTTTTTGCATCTCCTTTTTCAACAAGCCTTTGACTTCCTCATGGACCTGATAGGAAATAAAAATATAGTTAAAAGGCTTATCACTTCCGATTATAGAAATAAAACCCATGTACTTTTCAACGCAGTACCCATCAGATCTGCTACCTGCAAGCAGACAACCTTGATCAACTGAGGTTTTAACTCAACTTTATAATTTATCGCATCCAATTTTTAATTAACCCTTGCACTTGTTAATCACACGATTACCATTGGATGTACTACCTTCCAAGTAGAAGACTCATATCTTCTCATTTGTTTCTCACATTCAAAATCCATTGATAATATAAAATAGATCATTTCTTTCGAATTTATGCAGTTCCTCTTATTTCTGCTATAACATAATATTTCAATTTTTTCCATTTTTGCAATAAAATTGAAAGTAGAATTAAAAGGACAACGGATGCTACAACATCTGGCTCCACCTTGGGATAGTGATTTTGCCACAGAAGCACTAAGAACCACAGATAAGTTCCTTCACCTCGGGCATGGAGTTGTATATTGCTTAGCCAATTAAAATTATATGGAATTTGTATAATGAATTCACTCTGGTATCTACAATGACATGATGTTTGTGCTTCAGAACTTGAAGTAATGTTTGATGTACTACCCATTGATAGGCAACTGTAAAGATTCACCATAAAGATTTTTCAGGAAGAATGTATTATTTGTTCTTTCTTCTATAATTCTAAATGGGCCATACCAGAGAGGATGAAACTTCCCATGTTTACCATTATCTTCTCTTCTAGTATCCCACCTTAATAAAAGGTCTCCAACTTTAAAATCGATTTTTCTGGTCTTTCTGTCAAAAATATCCTTCATCTTTGATTGATACATAATCATATTGTCTCTTACCTTATCCCTGCTCTCACTTATCTCCACTACCTTATGCATCCTTCTTATGAGAGAATTGGGTTCTTCTTTTGCCTCCCAAATCATTGCAGTCATAGGCTTCACAAGATGACTTGGGAACAAAGATTGAGTACCATACACTAACTCGAAAGGTGATTTTCCTGTAGACCTTCTTGTAGTCACTAACAAACCATAGAGAAAACTTTAATTTAGAATCCCAGCCTTTCTGATTCTCTGCAATAGTTTTCTAAGGATCTTCATCAATGTTTTGTTCGTGGATTCAACCAATCCATTTCCCTATGGATGATAAGCTATTGAATGAGATATAACATTATACTTTTTACAAAAAGCAACAAACTTACTTGAACTGAAGACTTGAGCATTATCTGTTATGATTATAACAGGAATATAAAACTACTAAAAATATTTTCCTCTAAGAACTTCATCACTACCTGGTCAGTTTCCCTTTTAGTAGGTATAGCTTCTACCCACTTGGTGAAATAATAAATAGCTGTAAGAACCCACTTGTGCTTTCCACTTGAAGGTGGGTTAATATCTCTAGCAAAAACTAGTCTCCATTGTCTGAATGGTTCTTCTATGAAGACTGGGATCAAAGGAAAGGGAGCTAACCTCTTCTTCTCAGCAAAAAGATAACACTTTTGACAACTTCTGACAAACTTATATGTATAACCAAATAGAGTAGGCCAATAAAACCTTTGCTAGAGGATTTAATGTTGTTGGGTTGTGTTATATTATTTCCACGACTAGCTCACGTAGTTAACCAGGGGGTTCAAGGAGCAGCAGAGCCCCCCTTTCATTGCGCCGATTGTGCAGCAGGGGGGGGAGGTCACATGGGGTTTGAGTAGTGCAGGTAACCCCACTCTATGTGGTCTGGCGTAGTGCCGTGAAAATGTTTGGTTTTGGAACCTATGTTATGTTGGGTGGACCCACCTATGGTTTTGTGCATGATTTTCGCACGTTTTTGGATAGGATGGTTTTCAGTCCATGGTATTCAGTGCGATGGTTTTTTGTCCATGGTATTGGATGCTTCCATAGGTATAAATATGTATTATAACATTGAAAGGAACATAATGAAAAATCATGCTGGTGATCCCGGTTTTAGGATCTAGGAGAAAATCTCTGTGTATATGTGTTTTATGTGTTATGCTCTCGCATTGTTTATTTTCTATGTTTTAGAATTTGTATGCAGGTAATTTTTTTACGAGGGTAAAACCTACATTTGGTATCAAAGATATTTTGGCTTCAAGGTGATGCCTTTATTACTTAGGGGTTACACTCCGGCTTGTAGTAGACCCTGTTCAGTGGGAGATCTGTGAGATCGATTTTGTTTGTGAAAGAAGATGGCGAGTAGTGGAAAGATAGAGATCAAGAAATTTAATGGTCAGAGTTTTGAGCTGTGGAAAGTCAAAATGGAGGATCTATTGATGGATAAAGATCAGTGGATTGTGGTAGATGCAGGTACTAAACCAATGGTGTGTCCGATGAAGGATGGAAGAAGTTGGATCAGAAGGCAAATAGCACAATATGACTGTGTGTCTCAGATTCAGTATTGCTTAATGTATCAGGGGAAGCTATGGTGAAGGCTTTGTGGGAAAAGTTATGGACTTGGACCAATCTAAGTCTCTAGTGAATAAATAGTTCCTATAAAAATATGTATAACTTGAGTATGAAAGTGGGACTCAATGACAGAGCATCTGAACGCATTTAATATTGTGGTAAGTCAGTTAGCATCTATTGATATTAAAATTTCAGATGAAGATAAGTGCATCAGTTTGATGTGTTCTCTACCAAATTCATGGGATAGTCTGGTTATTGCAATAGGTAGTAATGATACTACCTTATAGTTTGATGTAATAGTCACATCCTTGCTAACAAAGGAGATGAGATGGAAAAATATGGAGAGCCGGAATGTTGATGCCTTTTCTGTACAAGGACAGTCCCAGAATAGAAACAAAAATAAGCCATCGAGTGGGAGATCTAAAAGTATAGGGAGATCTAAATCTCTAGGAAAACCTGTAAAGGTGGTGTGCTCGAAATGCGGAAAGGAAGGGCAGTAGAAAAGGGACTATAAATCTAAAGCTCCTGATAAAGGAAAGAGATCTAATGATGCTCCTTCTACAGAGGAAAAAACCACCTCAAATGAAGGTAGGGATGTGTATTTGGCTTCTTCAAGTACACATGTAGATCATGAGGCTTGGTTTATTGAGTCAAGTGCATCCTTTCACTTTACTCCCCATAGGGAGTGGTTCTGCAATTATGAGAAATATGATGGTCATGATGTATTCTTAGGGGATGATAGGAAGGCTAGAATCATTGGTCATGGAAAAGTAAAGTTGGAGTTGTAAGGTGGAAGCGTTAGAACACTTCTAGTTGTTCTGCATATTCCTGCATTGGCCAAAAATCTGATTTCTATAAGTAAGTTGGATGATGCAGGTGTAAAAATAGTCTTTGAGAAGGATACTTGCAAGATGGTTCGTGGAGCATTAGTATTGATGCAGGGAGTTTGGATTGGAACTGTGTACAAGATGCAAGGTAGCACAGTTGTTGACAGGTGTAATAGTTATATGGTTAGCAGAAGTGGAGCAAAAAATCTAGTGGTCTTTGAAGAGAAGACTATGTTGTGGCATCAAAGTCTTGGATATATTGGAGAGAAGGACCTTCAAATACTTCATGGTAAACTTATGGTAGAAGGTATGAGTAATAACACTCTGGATTTTGATTTCTGTGAAAATTGTGTATATGGGAAGCAAAGTGAGGTGAGCTTCCCCTCTAGTAGAAAGAGGGAAAAACATATATTAGAGCTTGTGCATAGTGATGTGTTTGGACCTGTGAAGGTTCCATCACTATGTAAGTCTATGTACTATGTATCGTTTATAGATAACTTCTCAAGGAATACATGGATATATTTCCTTAAGAATAAATCTAAAGTTTTTGACAGGTTTAAAGAATTCAAGGCTCTGGTGGAAAACCAAACAGAGAAGAAGATAAAGGTCTTGAGGACAGATAATGGTGGAGAGTTTTGCAATAAGGAATTTGAAGAATTTCTATAAGAAGTGTGGTATAGCACGACAGAAGAATATTCCATATACCCCTCAGAAAAATGGAGTTGCAGAAAGAATGAACAAGACGTTGATGGAAAGGGCAAGAAGCATGCTCAGTGGTGCCAGGTTAGGATAGGAATTCTGGGTAGAGGCAGTGGAGACAACATGTTACCTAGTCAACAGATCACCTTCATCAACGTTGGAGGATTTTACTCCACAAGAGGTATAGACTAGTAAGGAACCCTCTCTTTCACATCTGAGGGTATTTGGATGTGATGCATATATCCATGTTCCAAAGGAGAAACAAACCAAGTTGGATAGTAAATCTGGAAAGTGCATCTTTATTGGGCATAAGGATGGTTTAAAGGGTTATAAGCTTCGGAACCCAATAATAATGAAGGTTGTGTACAACTGAGATGTGGTGTTCAGAGAGGTGAAAGATGTTATTAAACATGAAGTCCAATCAAAGGAACCTTAGAAGATAGAGTTTGAGCTAAAGGAGGAAGAATCAAACTCTAGAACAGAAGAGGAATCAAAATATGAAGAGCCACAAAATCCGAGTGTGAGAAGATCATTTCGAGAAAGAAGGCAACTAGAAAAGTATAGTCCATCTACTTTCTATTAAAATTTCATTTTTTTTATTACTGATGATGATCCTAGAACTATGAAGGAGGCAATAGATTCAAAGGATGGAAAACTATGGAAAGAGGCCATGGTTGATGAAATGACATCTTTGCACAAAAATGAGGCTTGGGATCTGGTGGAGTTGCCTGCTGGAAGGAAACCCATTGGCAGCAAATGGGTGTTCAAGAAGAAGACAAATGTTGAATGAAAGGTGGAGAAATACAAAGCTTGGTTGGAGGCAAAAGGTTATTCCCAGGTGTCGGGAATTGGTTTTGGTGATATTTTTTCTCCTATTGACAAGGTAACTTCTATAAGATTACTTCTATGTATTGCAACTACTTTTGATTTTGAGGTAGAACAAATGGATGTGAAGACAACATTTCTTCATGGGATCTGGAAGAGGAAATATACATGAAGCAACCTAAAGGCTTTGCAGTGAAGGGTAAGAAAGAACTGTTATGCAAGTTAAAGAAGTCTTTTTATGGGTTAAAACAGTCACTAAGGATGCAGTATCAAAAATATGATACATTTATATGGGGACTTGGCTTCACCAGAAGTAAAGCAGATCATTGTGTGTATTTTAAATTAATTGGTGACCATGTTATTTATTTGGTCTTGTATGTTGATGATATGTTGCTGATTGGAAATGACAAAGAAACTATCCAGTATTTGAAGACCCAATTTTCCTCCAAATTTGACATGAAAGATCTTGGTGCTGCAAACTATATTATGGGCATGGAAATTAAAAGAGATTGCGCAAAGGGGAAGCTCTAGTTAAACTAGAGGAAGTATGTCGAGAGAATATTGTGGAGATTTAATATGCATGATAGTAAATTGATGAAGGTTCCTATTCCTATAGGTGTAAAGTTATCTACTGAACAATGTCCCAAGACACAAGAAGATGAAGAGGACATGTATCGTGTTCCATATGCTAGTGCAGTTAGTAGCCTGATGTATGGAATGGTCTATACTAGACCAGACATTGCACATGCAATGGGAGTATTGAGCAAGTTTATGTCAAAACCAGGAAAGGAGCATTGGACAGTAGTGAAGCAGGTTTTCAAGTATTTGCATGGCACTAGTGATTATGGTTTGTGCTACCAAGGAAGACCAGGATTGGACAAAGTGTTGGATATTCATGGCTTTATTGATGCAGACTGGGCTGGAGATCTAGATCAGAGAAGATATACAAGTGGGTATGTGCTTAACCTACTTAGAGGTGCAGTCAGTTGGATGAGTAAGAAATAATCTATAGTGACTCTATCAACTATAGAGGCAGAATACATGACAACCACTCACGTAAGCAAGGAAGTAGTTTGGTTGCAGAGATTGTGTTCAAGTAAGCAGTTAGTACATGGAGCTATAAGGATAGACTGTGATAGCCAAAGTGCAATTTTCTTGCCAAAGAACCCTGCATATCATTCAAAGACAAAGAACATTGATGTTTAGTATCACTTTGTGACGGGTATGAAAGAAGAAAAAAAGGTGTTGCTGATAAAGGTGGACACTTTGAAGAATACTGTAGATGCATTGACAAAATATGTGAGCCCTGAGAAGCTCTCTTGGTGTAGAGAAACAGTGGGTGTTTTAGGGCTGGATAAATGACTAAGCTCTCTTGTGGCCACCTATGGAAAGAAAAAAACAAGTAGGAGAATGTTGGTTGGTGTTATATCCTTGCCACGACTAGACCACATAGTTAACCGGAGAGTTAGAGGAGGGGGTGGAGCCCCCCCTTCATTGCGTCGATTGTGTAGTGGGGGGTTAGAGGAGGTTTAAGTGGTGTAGGTAACGTGCCTCTATGGTGTTCAGGGAAATGACCCAGAAAATTTTGGTTTTGGAACCTATGTTAGGTTGGGCAGACCCACCACTGGTTTCATGCATGATTTTCACACATGTTTTTGGATGCAATGGTTTTCAGTCCATGATATTAGACGTGATGGTTTTTGGTCCATGGTATTGGATGCTTCAGCATATATAAACATGTATTATAACATTTAAGTGAACATAATGAAAAATCAAGCTGGTAGTCCCGGTTTTGGGATCGAAGGGAAAATTTCTGTGTATATGTGTTTTATATGTTAAGCTCTCACATTGTTTATTTTCAGTGTTTTAGAATTCATATGCAGGTAATTTCTATATGGGGTTAAAACCTAATATTTGTAGTAGCCTTCCAGCTATAATGTCCTCCACATAACTTCTCATTATAATATTTAATGATCTCTGTAAATTCATCCTCTGTTAAACATAATAACAAAAATCCTACAGGGTCCTTCCAATACAATCTGCCCTCAACAATCACATATGGTTGTGCTTTGATATTTAATGCTCTATACATTGTTTTATCCAAAGATTGAGGATAAGAGATAAAACACAAATAATTCAGTATGTGCTTGTATCATTTTGAACATAAAAACTTATACCTGATCTTCAAACCTGGATTTCATTTTTCTTCACCTTCTTCAATTATCTCCTCATTTGTAGGTGTTAGCAAGTTGATTCGCAATGGGTGAAAATTTGAATCTGTCAACATCTTTGCCAATCACTATCCTTTCACCATCTTTGTGGGCTTTATGTCCAAGTCATACTCTTGGATCTTGGTTATACATTTCCCTCTTTTGCCTTCCACATCACTCTAGACTAAGACATCCTTTACTATAACATTTGCCACATAAGCAATGATCTGTGACTATAGTACATAAGTCCTGAAGGCCTTTACAGCTTCTATCGAAGCATATACCCATTTTTCAAGAGTGTTATACTTTATTTCACCATTTCTGAGAATCTTGCTAAAGAAATCAACTGGATTCTCCTTTTCTTCATCATTCTTCTGTAACAGAACAAAAGTTGTTGAATTAGGTGATGCAAATGAAAAAACTTGAAAAGACTTTTGATAATCAGGGCTAATTAGAACTGGAGCTACTTGTAATGCTTCTTTAATCCTCAAGAATGACTCTCTCACTTCCTTGGTCCAATGCACTTCATTCTCCTTATTCAACATATTAGTGATTTCTTTAATAATTTTAGCATAAATGGACACAAAACTTCTTAAGAAGTTTATTTTTCCCGAAAATTTCTGAATGTCCTTCTTATTCCTAGGTAGGGGTATTTTATACACAGCTTGCACTCTTATTGGATTTATCTCCACTCCATTTCTAGAAACAATGTGCCCCAATAGTTTGCCCTCCTCGAGAGCAAAAATATACTTCCTAGGATTCAAGGAAAACCCAAATATTCTACATTTCTCAAAAGTATTTTTAAGATTGTCCAAATGATCCTCATCAGACTTAGAGAAAATAGTGATGTCATCCAAACATATCACTACAAACTTATCACCCACAAAATCAATGTCCATAGCCCCCTGAAATGTAGCACTTGCATTCATCAACCCAAAAGGCGTTCTAGCATACATAAAGGTTCCCCAAGTAGTTGTAAATGCAGTCTTCTTATGATCTTCTTTATCCATAGCCACAAGGTGATACCCAGAAAACCCATCCAGCATTGACATCCTAAATGATCATGTTACCTTCTACAGTATCTGATCCATTTTAGGTAACAGATAATTATCTTTCAAGGAAGCCCTATTGAGATTTCTAAAGTCTACACATAGCCTTACCTCTCCATTCTTCTTTCTTACAGGCACTAAATTGGTCACTCAATTAGAGTACCTAAGTGTAACTATTATTTTGGCATCAACCAACTTTTTGACTTCTTTCTCAATCAATGGTAAAAGCAGAGCATTTATCTATCTTAGTTTCTGCTTGAATGGTTTAATCCCCTCTTCCAAGGGAATCTTGTGTTGAATAATACTTACATCATATGTTTTAAGATCATCATAGGACCAAGAAAAAACATCAACATAGTCCTTGAAAAGCTTAGGATATCTCTCCTTATAATTAAGTGGAACTCCATAAAATAATTTGACTAACCTGGGCTCCTTTTGGGTTCCAATATTATATCTTGAATCTGATCATCCTATGGAATTTTATTTGAACTAACAGCTACATCATTGGAATTAAATAGTCTTTCAAGAGGGACAAGTCCCCTCGATAGCGTACTCTCTTTCAATTGAATAATATTTTGATGAACTATAAAAATTTTCAAATCACTTACTTCTGCACCTTCTATTGCTTCATCTTAATCTTCATCAATATCTGTGCCCTGAAAATTTTCAATCATTGTCAATAATTCCTTAATCTACTGATCATCTTCAAAAATATGCCAGTGCTTTATATTATCAAGAACAGAAGGCGTATGTCTCATTTCAACCTCATAAGCTTTGGATTAATAGGAGGCCTAAAAGTACTAGCAACCATAGCCAAAGAGTCTGCTAATTTGTTTCCATCTCTTGGAATGAACTGAATGTTGAAAGTTTCAAAGAATTTCTCAACCAAATCCCACACTTCATTTATGTATTCCCTAAGCCTGGGGTGTTTTCTCTGACAATGGTTCTTTATTTTCTTTATAATTAGCTATGAATCTCCAAATATAGAAATTGACTGTACTCCCATTTGTTTTGTTGTTTGCGGAGCAATGATCAAGGATTCATATTATGCCACATTATTTTTTGCCTCGAACTACAATTTAAAAGAAAAAGGGAACATATTACCTCCAGGTGCATTTAAAAGGAAACCAACACCTATTCCTTCTTTAGAATAGGCTCCATTAAAGAAGCACTTCCACACCCTTCTGTTTGCATCTCTATATTTACATTGGCTGAAGTGAGCTGCCTCTCATTATCTTAAGCCAAATCTACATTGTCATGCATCACAAAGCAAGAAAAGTCATCTTTCTCTTGGCTATATAAAGGTGAATTACTTGCTCCATTTTTGTGATTGTTTTTACAAATCTAGTTTCTCTGTACAACCTCCTTTCTTGTCCACCAAAAATTACTATAAGAACATATGTAAAATATAGTTTTAAAACACCACCCAATTAAGACCCCCATGACCTAGATAGCAACATTCCAAACCTAGCAGGGATATATGCTACCACTACATTCATTACCAAGCTTCTAGCTAGGATGTGGGCTAGTGACACCACCATATCTTTAATGACCCCTAGACACTTGACTTTATTTGAATCAAAAGAATACAAGGCTTAGTAACTTGAAGGTTTAGTTGTTTAATCACTGATAATGGCATAAGTTTATGTGTAGCTCCTGAATCAAACATACAATTGTGCAAGGGGAAATCATGAATCAATAGAGAAATGTAGAGAGGAGGTGTTCAAGAATCTACCTCCTCTAGATGTGGACCAAAAACTACTATTGTTTTATCTTCTTGTAGTTTCACGGTGTCATTTATATTCACATTCTAAGATAGATTAATAAACTCAGCAATCTCCCTTTGATAAACTGGTGTTTTGACTAACTCTGTGAGGGGCACTTGAATTTTGATTTTCTCTAATTCCTTAGTGAGACTAAACACATGAACTTGTTTAGTACTTCTTTAATTTTCATCTTCACTTCTATTCATACTAAAACATCATGTGCAATGGAAGCAATTTTTTCTGAAGGAATTTTATCACTTTTGACTTGAGAAGGCTCACCTTGAAGCATTTTAGTCTTGCTATCTGTATTCTGTTGCTGCTTTCCTTTGTTCAATTGCTTTGCACGATATAGTTCTTGTGGATTCACCTTCTATAAGGGAGCTAGAACTTGCCGCTCACCTTCATCTTCTTGACCTCTAGATATTTTCCTTGACCTCAAGTCATATTTCTTATGTAATTCTTCCTGCATCAAATCAGAAAACTACTTTGAATACTCATCAATTTCATTCTCATCATAGATGGCATCTGTTTTAGCATATTCATATTCTTATCCCTCAACACCTAGTTCATCTTCATCTACTACATACAATGTAGAAATATGATCATCATGGTCCTTGGAATGCTCTGATAATTCATCAGGATTTGCCTCTAAATACAGTGGTGCTTGAATCTGATCTTGATCTTTTCTCTCCTTCTACAAGATTTGCAGAGGTTGTCTTCTATATTGAGAAATACAATTTATGTTCTATTGTGCTTGCCTCTTAGAATTCTTACTCTCCAACTCTAATTTAATCAATTTATTTGACAAATTTTTAATTGCATTACTCATATCCTCTAATGTTTTACTTGGAGAGGATTCCACTTTAGCCTTTCCCTTATCTTGGATAGGTTGTGTCTTTAATGCTTGACTTGCAGCCACTATATTTACTTCTATCTCTAAGGCATCAATTTGGATCTGATCAAGGGTTGCAGATCTTCTCTCCCTTATTGTGAATCCCAAATTTGACTCAAAAGCCCCTACAAAATTTATTTTTGCACTAGCAGGAGGGGGCTTAATCTCCATTGGAAGACTATTGTACAATTTATTAAACCTTATGATTAATCCAACAACACTTTAATCATATTTCTTCTTAATTGCATTAAACTCTATGAGTTAATGCCCATGGTCCCTTTTCTCTCCCCATCTGTGGGTGAACAAGTGCTCCATCTCTTCCCATCTTGTAATAGAGTTACTAGGAAGCCCTTTAAACCATTTTCTTTCTTCTCCATCCAAGGATTGCACAAAAAGTTTTATAACAACATCTAGATGTTCAAAATTTAGTTTCTTTGCAAAATTACAAAATACGGCTATATGATTCTCTGCTGTTTGTTCATCCTCCACTGTGAAACGAGGAAGAATCTTCAGGTACTCTTGAGGCATTTTATTCAATTTTTGTAGCAATTGAATAGGTGCATACCTATTCATAAAGAATGTAGGTACTACCATGTTTGCTCCTAAACATACTGAACCTTGATTATCAGTAGATGTGGAACCTGACTGAGGGGTAAATGGAGTATGAGAAGATGGCAATGTAGTTATAGTTTTAGGATAAATAACTATAGCAGATACTGAAAAAGAAATAGACTCTAGAGATTTTTCTTGACAGTTGAGTTCTTGGAATTAAATGGATGTAAAAGGTGAATCTTGGTCAATAAATGATGAATGTTTGGATGAAAAATGAGTTGAATTGCTGCCAGGTGCAGACAGTGTAGGGCTTGGTGTAAGTGGAGTTTTTAGCCTTCCAACCCTCTTGGAAGGTAGCACATCAGGGTTTGAAAGGGTTTGAACTTTCTACTATGAGGTATATGACCTTGTCTGGGGCCTCTTTGGAGGCAGAGTTATTATTTTTGTTCAAATCAACCAAATATTTCCTCCTCACTAAACAACCAAAGGAAAATATTAAAAACCTAGGGGAAAGTGTTCTTGTCTTCTCCCCCTGGAAGGAATGCCAATTAATGTTGTCCCTTAAGAAACCAATTTCTTGGCTGTGTAGAAATTGTGCTTAAGACATTAATGTTTATTATTTATGTCACTTAGTTGTCACTTAATTGTATGTTGTATTCTAAAATGAAGGACCTCAAAGACCTGGTTTTTAACCCTCAATACTTAGGTGACATGAAAGTCTTAGAATTCCATTTGATTTCTGAATAAGAATGATGAATGAAGAATGCTAAGAGAATATAGAGACAATATGCTTTTTTACACAAAATCTACTATCTGTGACACGTAGATAATTCAAAGATAATATGTTGTTCTACATAGAAACTACTATCTATATCATAAAATAATTGTAGAGGTAGGAATTTCAAGTATAGGAGCACTCTTTTAAGGAATTTTAACTTCATTTACATGAGGAAATAAAGACCTACTACTTCATTATCATACTTAAAATAATAAGACATATGATGACACATAACAGAGAAGTCACAAAATCATACCCAAAAATGTGTGGAAAACTTATGATTCTTTCATTAATCAATAGCTTTATCAAGAATACAGTGGCCTAGTCTCCAAGTTCTTCAAAATTCGAACCCTCCCTCTGTAAATTTTCCACTTTTTATACATTATGAGACAATTGGTAATCACCAAAACTATCAAACTTCTTAACTATCTCGTAACTGTCTAAAGCAAAAATCACTACAAGATATTACATTAGAGGGTAATAGACACCTCATTCTCAAGAAAACAAAATAATAGGAAGTAACAGAAATTGCAAAATTGATGACAGTTGCTAACTGTTTGGCTGTGGCTTCGCTGTTGATGAATTTTCTTTGTAGATGTTTTGATAATAGTTAGACTATTTTAACACAACACACTACATTTTAACAAAACTCTATGTGTGAACTTTGGCCCCATATGCATCAGAAATATTCTGATTGGCTAAGACACAAGGAAACCTACCCAATCACAGTTGCTGACAACCACAAGAATAAAGCCCCAATTCATTACATATCAGGTCCACCTGAGCTATTAACCCCTGCGATAATTTGAGCACGTTCATTGTCTAATCACCCATTCAATGGACTGTCTGATCCTTCGAAACTCAACAAGACTTTAAACCTGTTAAAAAACCTTATCACATCCACTTTTTCAACAAGCCTTTGACTTCCTCATGGACCAGATAGGAAATAAAATTACAGTTAAAAGGCTTATCAGGTCTGATTTTAAAAATAAAACCTATTCACTTTTCAAAGTGATATTCATTAGATCTACTGCTTGCATGTGGATGGCCCTGAGCAACTCAGGTTTTAACTGAACTTTATAATTTATAGCATTCGATTTTGAATTAACCCTTGTGCTTGTTAACCACGTGGTTAACAAAGGATCTCTTGCCTTCCAAGCAGACGGCTCATATCTTCTCATGGGTTTCTCACATTCAAAAGCCATTAATTGTTGGAAATAATATTGAGAGGGGGGGTGAATTAGTATTAGTCAAGTCATTAATATTTTTCTTTTCATATTCAAATTTGTATGCACTACTTCCATGTGGGTAACCCATGTGTACACGCAACTGTGCTTAAGAAAACAAGCGTATATCTAGCAAACTAATGGTTCAGTTAATTTATCATATGTTGATCTTTAATCTGTGGATCAGTACTTTATTAAACATTAAACAGTGACCATATGAAGTTATAACAGAGTGACCCATCGCACATAAGAAACACACTTGAACACCAAGATTTAAGATGGAAACCCAATGTGGGTGAAAACCACCTACTGTTATCATCTTTATCTTCTTTTAATAATAAGAAAATATGTTTACAATAGTGTACTAGTGCAGACTCATACTAGTACATAGGCTTCTTCCTACAGAAGGCTACAACCTTCTGTCATTCTCCAGCTTCTACTGGAAGGGAGCTACAACCCACTAGCTCTTGTACTAACCATTATGTTTATTAGTACGTAGGCGCTGACCTACCAAAGGCTACATCCTTCTCTCTTCCTCTAAGGATGTTGTTTCATAAATTTTCAGACTAGATACTCCGGGAACACAACACCATAATTTGAAGGCCACGTTTCATCCAATTTTCATATTAGACCTATCAACAACATTGAAGCTCAAATCAATCACCACTGCAATACAACCATCAACTATATCTGCATCAAACAATCACTGAAACTCAATCATTACTTTTTGAATCAACCAAACTCAATCAATTATTGACAACCTCTGAACCTCTGACACAACTAAATCAATGATTCATTCATACTTTAATAAACTTCAACAAATCAACTGGAATAGAGACATCACTCTATCCAGTACACAGATTTGTACCCAGAACACTGCATTATTAATCAAAACCAATTGTAACCTCAAAACCATGCATCAGAGTGTATACGCAACTTGGAATAGCCGATCCATCATGTATACGCAACTTCATCAAAGCGAGCCAACATATAGATCTACAAATACTTACAAATTCACTGCACTTCCTGACTTCAAACATACCTAGATCATCACATATATAAAGGATAATACATGTGTTAACAATTAGATCTAGCCCATCAGATCACGTAATGATAGGTCATTATGATTACGATTCTGATCCATTATTAGATCTCATCCATCATTACTAAAGAAAATCACAATCAATCATTCTGAACACTATTACCAGAATGCAGTCACCAGAACATAAAGCAAAACTCAAAACTTTGCATCAACAACAAAGATCAATTGTAACATTAAATATCATAGTTCACAAGGTATACGCTACTTCAATTTGTCGAACCTGCGTGTATACAAAATTTTACCAATGTCAACCAGCGTATACATATGTAAATGTTCATTCATAATTTTGTAGCTATTCGAGACTTTAGTTATACCCAAATCACAAAATTTATAGAAAACACATGTGCCAGTGTATAGATCTAGAATAAACATGATCAAACCATATAAAGATAATTCATTCCAAGCCTTCAGATCCTGATCCATGATTAGATCTTGTCCTCCATCAACCGGTGAGGTTCCTCCTTGCTTAGATCAAGTTGAGCATCGTAAAGCCATAACCTACACATTGAATGTTACACTTTATCAAATATTCAATGCTTGTCTCACTTGGCCTAATGATATTCTCCTCCTTATATATTTTTAGGTCGTTCTCAATACCATGGACCAAAACCACTTAGGACTAATACCTTAGACCAAATACCTAAGGTCAATACCTAGGGTCAATATCTCAAACTAGATACGTTGGACCAATACCATGGATCAAAATACCATGGACCAAATACCATGGAGCAGAAACATAGCTTTCCAAGGTATACATGCTTTTCCTTCTCTGAAACTGTGTGTGTACGTATACACAACTTGTAAATAGTGAACCTGCATGTATACATATGTTGGTCAATGGTGAACCCGTGCATACCACTCTTTCTTCATTTTGTGAAGATTGATCTATAATCCTTTGTTGTTTGCCTGCTATATTGTGATGTTTCACCTGAGTGACTTGCCTTTTGAATTGATTCATTGAAGCTGCCCTACATTTCATCACATCTGTAAACACTATTGTAATGCATTCTGTCACATTTGATATCTCTTCCGTAGATTCATCTAGTTACCATATACAAGTGAGTTGTTCTTCTAGAAGTGGGTTGCCATCAAGTACAACACATACATCATAATGCCAACAATCTCCCCATTTTTACTTAATGGCAACTATGTTGGTGTTGATTACTGCAAGCTGTAGAAACTATTAGGGATAACAAGTAGCATCAAAATACTCTCCCCCTTTGACATCAAGGGAAAAGTACGGACCAGGATATTCTCCCCCTTTTATATCAAGGGCAAAGGGCTGACCCCAAAGAAGAATTCGATATTTGAACAACTGAATATAAACATTGATCAAGCTCGCCCTAGACACATACTAAATTTTCTGATTAAACTCCCCCTTTGTACATGATGAGATGCACTATATCGTCCATGATCCCACTGAGCACATGCAGAGTCTACAAATATTTTCAAAAAGAATAACATGATTCTATCACTCGACTATGTGAGTTTGACCTTCCTATCACGAATTACTCATACATACATTAATCTCCAAACCAAGTGGGGATATACCAAATTTGACTCATCCTCCCAACCAAGTGGGGATATACCAATTGTTTATACATGAGTGAAATATTACATTATCCTTCAATACATAGTGGGGGTACAAATTACATCATATGACCAAAAGGGACTCATCAAAAGACTACAATAGACAGAGAAAAATTAATACATCCTGTGTCTTGATATGACCTTTACATTGAATGATATACATGACATTTATAACAGAGACAAAATACCTAAACAACACCATGATAGTCATCAGCAATCGTCATACACCATGTATGATATACTCCATAAGAATATGTCAATAGCATCTAGAGCAGCGACCTGTATATGTCCATGACAGTGTAAATATCATCAACCTATGACAAAGTATGTTTTCATATAGATATCAATTCATCAAGATTGACTTGTTTCGTTTCCTTAGTAGAAAGAGCCATATCATAACCTTCCATGAATCAACTCAGCATATGTCATGTCTCCAAGCAATAGCACAAAATCATTCACATCATATCATATGTATGTGAAAATACCATAATCATCATCTATGATCATAACATCATCATCAAGAACTGCATGATCTTTCCACAAGAACCTTCAATATATCAATCATGTATCATTACTACAGAACGCCCCACTTCCGATAAGCATCAACCATGATAATCAACATATGTGAGTATCTACCTATCATCATAAGGTAAGAACTCATCATTATTATGTGGCTAAGTAATCCATGTCTTCGAATATCCATGTCTTCATGAGACCTATAATAACATCATTCTCTTGGCTAACCAACAATATTTGTCAATATGCAACATAAGTAATCATCCATGTATCCAACATAGCAATAGCAAACCATGGGCTCAAGGTCGTTTGTCAATATTTCTTGATATCATCAATAACAACAATCCTCAAACATGGGAGATCCAAGAACTATAGAAATCATAACTCCACCATATGAACTTTATGCATCTTTGAAGGCATGATGACAGCAACATAAAGGAAATGAGTGGCTCATCATAAAATAATGAAGTTGTGTACTCAAGATGTGTACTTATCTTTTTCCTTATGAAGATCATCATGTAAGAAAAATATATGTACTATACACATCATCAAAGAGTCATCCACAATCATCGATAAATCTGATCTGAATACCAACTATGTGACCCCAAGAATCATATGAGATTTTATCAGGGGCAACTCATAACCGTAACATAGCAAGATGTATCATTTAGCCATATAAGCATCATTATCATTGATTAGGTACCAACGACTTGTAAACATTAGGCCAACATTGCTTTATTAGAAGCATAGCATGTTCTCCCCCTAAACTTGTTCCACCTGTTCACTGTCAGATCTGATCATTGCATATATTAGTAAGAAGTATCAAGGCATCATCATCAATCAGATATACATCAAGTCATCAAATACTTGTGAGGATAAAAAACACTTCTAAATAAAATTCACAGACTGTAGTCATCTATCATGACGACAAAGAAGATAACTGATAATTGTCTGAACCATATCAAATCAGCTTTTCTGATTGTGTCCCACTGCATTTTTCTGAAACCTACATATACGCGACTATGTAGCTTCGAACTCACGTATATACACAACTTGTCTTCATGAAACATGTGTATGAGATTTAGAACATTGAAGTTTCATACTTTTGGCTTCCCCTGAGTCTGTCATGTTTGTACACCATGCCATGCCACATTTTTCTGACTATACCTCCTTCTTCTTCCATAGCTTCGAGTGTGATGATGTTTTCTCCTTTTGGTATGGTGCCCGAAATTTTCTCCTGCATTCCTTTACTATATTTCCAAATTTGTTACATGCATAACATCTTACATGTTTCATGTTTCTTCTATAACAGTCAATGGCTTTGTGACCAAACATATTCCAAGAAAAATAATATCCCTTAAAGTACTTGGAAGCTAATGATTTTTTTGTGTGATGGTCTTGAACCATTCTACTTCCGCATATCGTTGCAACATGTCCAATATTATGACATATAAAACATTCAACATTATTCATTTGATGAAATAACCAGCTATCACTTCCATAACTAGGAGTAAAAGATTTTCTTTAAAGATTTTCTTTCTTTGGTTGTTGATGGGATTGACCTCTCATCTCCTTGTTCAACATTTCAAGTTTTACATTAGAGTTCCTTGCCTTAGCTTGTGAGCTAGATTCATCTTCAATAGATTCATGGAAACCAAGACTAGATTTGATGGCAGGAGACCTTTGACTACTAAGAATATCATCCAAAATCTTAGTACTATCTTGAAATAATAAAAGCTTATCCTTTTCTTCTAATTTACCTTTTAGTATATTTACCTCAACCTGATATTGATCTTCCTTTTCAGGATACTACTTCTTCATGATTTCTTCAGCCTTTCTTCCTTCTTCCACTTTTTTCCTTAATTTGAGAACTTTGTTTTCTTGTTCTTCAAGAGCTTGGAGTAGTTCTTCATTCTACTTATTTGATTTTTCAAGATCTTCTTTTAGAGAGAGGATCTTTGCTTCAATACTTTCGTAGTAACTGTATCTATCATTGAGTTTCTTGATTGTTGTGCTCCTTTTATTTACTTCATTTCTTAATGTTACTTCATCCTACACCTTTTGACATTGATCTTCCATTTCCTTGCTTCCTTCCTCTAGTTGAGCTTTTAGATTGGTAGCTTCTTCTTTGAAGGTACATTCCCTTTTGTCCAATAGATCTTGTTGATCTCTAACTTTGTTTGTAAGCCTTTTAAATTTTGCCTCTATTTGATATCTTTCTTTCTCACCCATAAGAGAAAATTTAGTTGTTTTGCTATCGCTTTCACATAATCCCCAATTGGTTCTCCCATTGTCATAATTCGTTTGAGATGTCTTCTTCTTCCAAGGCACTTTTTTCTTTAGCTTCTTTCCCAGTATTCTACGAACCTCCTTCAAGTGATCAAGCTTCTACCAAAGAACCTAGCTCTGATAATAGTTGCTAGAAATAATAATGAGAGGGGGGTGAATCAGTATTAGTCAAGTCATTAATATTTTTATTTTCATATTCAAATTTGTATATGCTACTTCCATGTGGGTAACCCTCATGTACATAGAATTATGATTAACGAAACGAGCATATATCCAACAAACTAATGATTTAGTTAATTCATCATATGTTGATCTTTAATCTGTGCATCAGTACTTTATTTGATGTTAAACAATAACCATATGCAGCTAATAACACAGTGACCTATCACACATATGAAACACACATGAAAACCAAGATTTAAGGTGGAAACCTAATGTGAGTGAAAACCACCTGTTGTTGTCATCTCTGTCTTGTTTTGATAATAAGAATATATGTTTACAACATTGTACTAGTGCAGACTCATACCAGTACATAGGCTTCTACTTGTAAAAGGCCACAACCTTCTCTCGTTCTCCAGCGTCTACTGAAAGGGAGCTACAACCCCCTAGCTCTTGTGCTAGCCAATATTTTTACTAGTACGTAGGCGTCAATCTACAGAAGGCTACAACCTTGTCTCGTCCTCCAGGGACCTCAATTCATAAATTTTCAGACCGGATGCTCCTGGAACACAACACCATAATCTGAAGGCCACGTTTCATCCAATTTTCATACTAGACCCATCAACAACATTGAAGCTCAAATTAATCACCACTGCAATACAACCGTCAACTATATCTGCATCAACCAATCACTGAAACTCAATCATTACTTTCTGAATCAACCAAACTCAATAAATCACTGACAACCTCTAAACCTCTGACACAACTGAATCAACCATTCATTCATACTTTTTACTCAAATTCAACAAATCAACTGGAATAGAGAGATCATTGTAGCTTGTACAAATATTTGTATCAAAAACACTGCATTATTAATCAGAACTGGTTGTAACCTCAAAACCATGCATCAGATTGTATACACAACTTGGAAGAGCCGAACCAGTGTGTATATGAAACTTCATCAAAGCGAACGAACATATAGATCTGCAAATACTTACTTATAAATTCGTTTCACTTCCCGACTTCAGACATACCTAGATCATCACATATACAAGGGATAATACATGTGTTAGCAACTAGATCTAGCCCATCAAATCAAATAATGATAATCCATTATGATTCTGATCCATTATTAGATCTCTTCCATCATCATTAAAACAAATCACAATCAACCAATCTGAACACTGTTACCAAAATGCAATCACCAGAACATAAAGAAAAAATCAGAAATCTGCATCAACAACAAACATCAATTGTAACGTTAAACATCATATTTCACAAGCTATACGCTACTTCGATGTGTCGAACCTGCGTGTATACATGTTTTTACCAAAGTCAACCAACTTATACATCTGTAAATGTTCATTCATAATTTTACAACTATTCCAAACTTTAGTTATACCTAGATCATAAAATTTATAGAACAACACATGTGTCAATGTATAGATCTAGAATAAACATGATCAAGCCATATAAATATAATTCATTCCAACCATTAAGGTCTCGATCCATCAATAGATCTTTTCCTCCATCAATCGTTGAGGTTTCTCCTTGGCTTAGATCAAGCTGAGCATCGTAAACCCATAGCCTGCATATTGGATCTTACAGTTTCTCAAATATTCAATTCTTGTCTCACTTGGCCTAATGATCTTCTCCTCCTTATATATTTTTAGAACATTCTCAATACCATCGACCAAAACCACTTAGGACCAATACCTTGGACAAAATACCTAGGGTCAATACCTCAAACCAAATACCTTGGACCAATACCATGGATCAAAATACCATCTTTCAAATACCATGGACCAAGAACTTAGTTTTCCAAGGTATATTTTCTTTTCTCTCTGCGAAACTACCTGTGTACATATACGCGACTTGTATATAGTGAACCTGTGTGTATACGCATATTGGTCAATGGTGAACCTGCGTATACCACTCTTTCTTCATTCTATGAAGAATAATTTATAATTCTTTGTTTTTTACCTACTATACTATGATCTATCATTTGTGTGACTTGCCTTTTGAACTAATTCATTGAAGCTACCTTGCATTTCATCACATCTGTAAACACTACTGTCCTGCACTATGTCACATCTGATATCTCTTCTGTAGATTTTTCTAGTTACCATATACAAGTGAGTTGTTCTGCTACAATTGGGTTACCATCAAGTACAACACATACATTAGAATGCCAACATTGATAATATAAAATGAGTCATTTCTTTCAAATTTTCGCATTTCCTCTTATTTCCTTTATAACATAATATTTGATTTTTTTCAATTTTTGCAATAAAACTGGAAACAAAATTAAAAAGACAATGGATGCTACAATAGATCCAATGTTGGCGAATATAGTTTTCAAATTCATTTGAAGTGTATTATTTTCCATTACCAGTGTGTATAGAGCTGATATCATATTGTGCATAATTTTCAATCCATGCATGAAATTTGTTGAGTGTTTCAAAAGCATTGCATTTTTTCTTCAATAGATAAACCCAACAAATTCTTGTGTAGTCATCAATAAATGGCATCATGTATTTATTGCCATTTGTAAAAGTAATAGGCATTGGGACACATCAATCTAAATGAATGAGTTCACATTTTCTATGTGCTCTAGAATGAGAACCATGAAAATACTGTTTGTTATGCTTTGCTAAGATACAAGAATAACATTGCTTAAGTCTCCTATGAATTGCAGGTGAACCAATAACACCATTTTTCTTCAACAAACGAAGGTTGTCATAGTTCAAGTGTCCAAATATAACATGCCATAAAAGACTTCATGGAAATGTACCTTCATCATAGTGAGAACTGTATGACAATTTATGTGCAAGAGAAGAGGTTCCTTGCAGCTCCAGAAGTATTTCTTATTCTATCGCTGTGATGGCAAGTTAGTGATCTAATGCTTTTCTACCTAAAAATTTCCATCAAAAATATGAATGGAGTGTCCTTGCTGGCAGATGTGGACCAAAGAGAGTAAGTTTCTCCTCAACTCTGGGAGCTATAGAACATCATGTAGAAGAAAGTCTAGAAGACTAGGTAGTTTGAGCCCAATGGTGCCAAGCCCTAATGGAATGAGTTTTTATTTATCTACAAAATATACTGCTCCATCGACATTATCAATGGATTATTCAAAATAAATTCTCCTAAAAGTCATGTGGCAAGTTGCTCTTGAATAAATAAACCAATCATATTTCCATTAAGCAAGTGAAGCATTGAATAAGTCTTTAGTTACTCCAAGGTTAGGAATATGGCATGACATAATGAGCGGATTCAAGTGCTTTACCTTTCCTGTTGTCACTGATTTTACCTTTCCCTTCATTTCTATCCCACTCAATTCTATCCCAAGGAAAATTACATGTGGATTCATCATTTCCATCTCTATTGCATCATATTCAATGAACATCACACTTTTCTCCTTGGAATTGTCTGCCCCCCTTGCCTCTAAAATTCCTCCTTCCTCTTCATCTTTGGCCTCCTCTTCCTCTAGAAGAATCTTGTGCATGATTATTCTCCCTTTGTGAAAGGAATACAACTTCTTCTATAGACTACGAACTTGTTTTCTTCCCAAAAACCTTCTCTCTCAATGAACTTCTTTTCAAGGGAGTCAAAGGTAATATCCTTAAGGTTTGCACTTCCTTGCAATGACCCAAGATAATGTGAATAGGTGGGATATTGTGCCTTGACATAATATATGAGATGAATATCTATCTCAACATCAGTGGCTTTTATATCATGCATGATGGATCTTACTTCTAATGGTAAGGCAAGAGGGTCATCACTTTTCAACTCAAGACTGAAAAACTTAATAATCAATTGAACAAATTCAAGTTTAGAGTATGAGTCATACAATTCCTTCAATTTCGTTAAAGCTTCAAAGTCATTTAAAAATAGCACAATATGGCTAATCACCTATTCATTTATTGATGTTGCAATCAAGGCTTAGGCCTTGTTGTTCTTACTTTCCCAAATGGAAAGCTCCTTATCTAAAGTGGCCTTTACAGGTACAACAACTCATTGAAAATTAGGGTGTGTTCTATCTTCCGAGACCACTCATGATAGTTATCCTTGCCGTGAGAACCACTCCCACAATAGTAATTAGTGAATGCATCATAAAAAATGATTTGATCTCAAAAAAATTTAGTGGTTGAAAAAAAATCAATGTATTTGTAATAAAATTTAGTGGCTATGTCTCTAAAATGTCATCACCTATATTATTTGTATATAATACGAGCTTTGTTTTTTTAAACTCAAGACACGCAGTCTTCATAGATCATGTATTATATATATCCATCATCCAATATAACAATGCACATTTAAACTATACATTTACCATAAAAATTCACATCTTAATCTTGTGTCTACAAAATCTGGAAAATCATATAAATAAAAGAACTTCATTTATAACCTAGACAAGTGAGGAAATTGAATAGCTTTAGTACCATCACCATGAGGTATACCTATAGCAGATCACATACCAAGGTTCCAAGGATACCATCTCCTTCTATGGTCCAGCCTCAAGGTCCTCCTTCAAGGACCGTCTATCCTTACTAATTGAACCTACACCCAAGGGAACTACTGACAAAATAACCATAGGCAGTTGACGTTTAACAAAATCCTAATACAATAATCAACAACCTTTGTTTTTAAATTTGTAGGTAGCCCATAATCCATGACTCGCGTCAAGATTAGATGTCACATCTATCTAATGCTTCTCCTTGAATTTATCAATAAAATTACTAAAAATAACCTCATCAAAATATAGAGACTCATGTCTCAACGTGGTTCCCCCATTAAGGAAGGACAGTAATAGTTGGTTTCTAGAGTCAATGGAGGAGGCAGAGTATGGAGAGAAGGCGGAGGAGGTAAGTTGTTGTTGGAGGTAGGATGAGTAAGTATACATAGTAAGTTGTTTGATCGTTGTTCTACATATAGTAAGCATAGTGTGGTAAGTGGGTGCTCGCATAGTAATGTTGGAGCGCAGTGAAAGAACCAAAGTGGGTCTTTTTCACTATCTTCAATCTTAACATTGGATCCTATATGAAAAATCAATGAGGACATGCATATGGAAAAAAACAAGTATTAAAACACTAGGGTTTTGACATATAAATAGACACGGTTAGCAATAGGTTAATAGAATTGTAGGCATATATCATTATATATATCAAGTTCTCTCCCTATAATTATTCACAAATGGGAGGAATTCCTAAGATTTGTGAAATGAGCAGAAGTAATGATCACCATTGTCTTGAGGCAATAAGGTTGTAAGATGAGAGCAAGAGAGGTTTTGAACTTCATAGGTGTTAGTCCATAGGTTTTAGTTCTACAAAATATGTAGAATAGTGGTAGGAGGGAGTTACAAGGGCATAAAGGAAGCAAAAAATGGGTTGAATTTGATACCATGTCAGGCCAGGAGGTAAATCCTCAAAGTGAATTATGTTCTTCCATTAATATTAATAATACATATATAAATAGAGGGAGAGATTCTTGGATTTCATCTCCCAATGTTTCTTCATATTCTAATTCTCCTTATTTTCTATCTACGATATTTACATGGATTTACCTAATCCCAAGCATTAGGTGTCAACATAATTAAAAATAATGTTTCACTATTGATGTGACACTGGGTTGTTATTTTGGTGCAAAATGTTTCATTATCGATGTCATCTAAGGGTGTTATTATGATGATAATTACATATAGCATTTCAAGAAGTTGAGATTGTTTGATTTATTTGGAATTTGGTATAAAAAATGTACTACTTATTTTCACAGGTAAGTAAAGAGCTCATTTTAAATCAATTCTGTGTTTGATTGATAGAATACATATGGGTTGTAATGATAAACATAGAAGTGGCCAAATACATGGCTTATAAAAGGCACAATCTTTTGAAAACATGGATAGAATTGTTGGCTTTTATGCAAGGTATGAATCCGTAGAGGAGAGTAATAAGTATTCACATGGAGGAGCAAATTGAACATTAGTTTCCTTCATTTATCTTAGAATTTCAAATGGCTTGCATATATTCACTTTATGTGACTAGGGAAGCTTCAATATATAATGTAGAATGGGTAAAAAAAAAAGATGTTGGTATCAAAAAAGATGATTTTGATGATGATAGAAATGTAGATAGGCATGTTATGACTGGTTCGTCCACTGTGGAAGGTTCAATTATTATAATGACTAGACAAAAATTGCATTGGATACTGAGATAAAAGAAAGTTTCCCTAAACCTTTGAATGTTCTCCAGATTAGTGGTGGACATCCAATTACATATGCCTTAGTCTATCTTATTTTTGAAAGAAAAAATGTTATGGATAACTCGTTTGGAGTACATATAATGAAAACCAAACAAATACAAAATCCTACATATTAAGATTCTTTAGATAGTTCTTTGATACAAAAGCCAATGCATTTTAGGGGCAGAGGTGAAGGAGGTTTAAAAAAAATATACATTCGCTAACTTTTGTTGAGCCTACTCGAAGAACTGATACAAACATAAATGTGGGGAGAGGAGGCCCAATGTTTGGGGAACTTTTGTGTCATGTGTCAAATTGTGTCATGTTTTGAGGCTGAATCTGATGATAATAGAATGGGAAGAACACTAATGTTGGCAAGATATAATTCTCATGTTGTTAGTGAGATAAAAAGTTGTCTGGCTCATAATGAATATTTAGGAGAGCCATCAACCCGGTTAGATGTAGAAGTACTAATTTCAGGTGTACATAGATTAGATTATTGCCCCATGATCAATTCTAATGTTGGCCAACAATATATATCATTCCACATTCCTTTTCATTGAATGTTTTCTTTATATTTGCATAAATCCATGGAGTTGTACACCACTAAACTTGATCAATTTCCGCTAAAAGATAAGAATAGATAATAGTTTTCTCTCGAAGATTTCATGAATCTTTTAGGAAACTATTTAGGGAATGCCACCCTTGTGGCTTTTTTACATTTGTAATGGAGAACCCATTGAAACTATAGGTGTTTTGTGCATACGAGTATGCAGACATTCAGAAGCAGAATGATCACTTGTTATTTCTTTGTGAATACGACCATTACATTCTTTGTTGAGTCAAAGGGTTTTCCTTTTCATTTATGGTGATATATTCTTCAAATGATAATTTTTTACATTTAAGGTTGAAAAGATTTATTATGAGACATGTTTAACAAATTTACGAATTATGTTTCGAATTCACTTTCAGGTGTGAAGAAAACTATGAGCTTGATTTGTTTCTCATACAATGTTACCCTGCAATGGCTCCACTAGAAAGATTTGTTCTCAAAATTTTAGATGGGTTTGATTTGTCTTATTATCTTTCACTTCATCCAGTTTTGCCCAATGAGTATGTATTCAAATTTATTATGGTCTTATTGTCTTTGGTAATAATTTATACATTTGTTATAATTTTATCTCAACATTAGGCTAGAATTTATAATAGGAATTATTGAATAAAATTATTGATGAGTCCTAGAAGATGATTGAACATTGGGGCTTATATTATTTGAAGATAATAATAATTATATAGGTAGTTTACACTCCTACATTGTTTTCTACTGTAGAAGGTGGACAAGAGAGGAATATGATGGTTCTATACTAGTCACATAGGGATATGTCATCCTAATGTTTTCCTTAATATTATTGAATGTAAAAATAACATAGTTAAGCTTCAACATGTGGAATATGTATCTTTGGGAAAGATATTAATGATTATTACCAAAATATTTAAACTCTCTAAGTTGTCAATTTTTTTTTCAGCTACACATCCCAAAACGTTTCCTTTGTGCAAGTGGAAGCACCTTTGGCAGTGTGCCAGTTTTTTGGACAATATCATGTTACATGCATATTCATTCCACAATTATTGTGTGGATTTTGTTTTTTCATCCCGTCAAGCCCTTGAAAGATCGGGCCAAGAAGAAGGAACTGTTTAAGGATTTTGCTGACCTATGTCAAAATAGTGAAACAATTAAAGAGGTTTAGATCTCAAATTTACAGATCTATTATGGTGTCTCCCACTTATGCTTCATTATACATTTGTGGTAATATTAGCTCTATTTTTTTTATATAGTACTCATAATATTGTGCAATTCATATTTTCTATCGAACATGAAATATGCTTTCTAATATAATAATGCAACAGTTGCTTTGTCAGGACAAGAAATATAATGTTGGATGGAGACATTTCAAGAAAAACGATGGAATTGTTTATTTTAATGGTAGTTTTTTGCCAAACTAATAAGTCCATTAAAAATGGAAATAATAAAAAATATATATCAAGACTACTGGGTTGATCATTCTAGAGTATTAATTCCTATCGTTTGTGGCAAATATGGATGAGAGTTAGGCTCCTGATATATTGGGGTTGTCTTGGTTTTTGAAACAAATATTTTTCAGGATGAAAATGAATATGAAAGAAGAAAATCAAGTGGGAACATCAGGTTAGACACATTGGAAGGGGGTGTAAATGACATAGTTTTGGAAACAATTCCAAATTGCCATTTGCTTTGAATATCTAACATTTTTGGTGGGTATGTGGAGATGTCATGTGTAAATGATACTCGGGAGTACAACTAGTTACGTATGGACTTATTTTTATTTTCTTGGACTCATAAAGGAGAGACAAGGCCAAGATTAAATCAATCAATCATTATGTTAGTAGGACATTTATTTCATCTAGACCCTAAGGATCATGGCATATTGGGGCATGTTACCCACCCACATGTATAGGTCACCTCAGCATAACTTTTTTCTTCTATGATTTAGTTTTCTAGCCATCTATCAAACATTATTTATGATATGTTGTCTTTTTCTTTTGATTTTTCACAAGCTATCTACAACATGGAATTTTTAGAATGTAACTTAAATGGCATGATTGTGACTAAGCTTTTCCTGAAGGTTGAATACTAAGTTCCTAAAGTGTTATTTTTTATGATAATTTTTTTCTTTGTTTATATAGGTCATTTCACTACATAGTGGCCACTATTTCCCAACTAAGGAAAACTTGTTCAAGTTTCTTTCTTTTCTTGGGAAAAATGGCATTGACATTGTTGATGTTGAGGTATATGTTGGATGAATATTTTATAGTCCACTTTAGTTTATATTCCATTGTTCATCATATTTTGTGTCTTATACTATGCATTATATTTTCTTTCATTTTTAGAAGAGGAACTCAATATTAATTGTAAGAAGCAATAATTGAATCAAGAGGAGAAAAATAACACTGGGGTGGCAAATGCAGATAGAGAGAGAGAGGAGAACTGATATAGTGATAGCCTTAAAACCAATATCCCGCATGAGACATACAAATAAAAACTAATGGTGAAGTATTTATAGTTGATGAAAACACCTGAATGCTGTGGCAACACAATTATAATGTTTTGAAGTGATGAAATAATATTTCATGTAAATTATAGTCCAACCAATATTAAGATGGAAATTCATATTGTAACACTTGAAATTTCACAAAATATAGTTTATGTGATTGAATTTATTTATAATTATACTTGATGTTTTTTAGTACTATAACTAAGATATGTAACTTTGAATTTTCATATTAGATGAATATGCACATTGTATGATTTTTTTCAATTTAGTCTAAAAATCATACTAACAAATTAATGTTGATTAATAATGAACACATAAATCAATATAAAACTATAAATTAGTAGTTTATATTGATTCATGATGAAGAAAAATGTAATGAATATATGACTAAATTTGTCGTTTATAATGATTATTAATGAAAGTAAATGAAATGATTATAAACTACTAAATTAGTCATTTATATAATAAGTATGAAAATACCAAGAAAAGATAAATGAATAATGCAAATGATAAATTTGTGATTACAAATGACAACTAAATTTTGCATATGTGTGACTACTCGCAGCTAATTTATAGTATCTTATAGCAAGAATTAAATTTAATGATATTTTTTGGTCATTAATTGGCTTCAAACAATGACTGAAATTTTCATGCATATGATCATTAGTAGCCAATTTATACTATCTTATAAAAAGACAAACATTTTGGTCATATTTCTTTGGTCATTACTTATTTTTCTCCGACGATCATGTAGTAGTATATTTTGTTTTGTATTTGGTCATTAATTATGGAAATGAATGTCTAAATCGATGAGAAAATTTATAACAAATTAATGACTAAATAAACTACTATATGATAAAATGGAGACAAACAATTAATGATTAAGCTAAATACAACCTAAAGTTGGTTGCATTATAAGATATTGTAAATTAGCCACTATTGGTCACCGACTGCAAAATAGTAGTTTTTATGCAAATTCTAGTCACTTTTTTAGTAACTAATTAACTATTTCATACTAGTGTTTATTGTCCTACTGTTTGAATAGGGAAATTCTCTACCTTATGAGTCACCCTTGTTTTCACTCCAATAGCCGATTGCACTAACCAAGGGTTTTAGAATTTGTTCATCTACAAATGACACAATTCTACTATCTTCAGATTGACAATATAACTCAGGCTTGCACATGGATCAATTAAAATAGAAATGTAATTATTAGCTACTTTACATTCAAATTCTATTGACGGGGGTTAATATTAAACCTAATTGTCATACAAGGCTGCATTAATTCTTGGTATATTCTTTGCAACCTCCCTAATTATAGAAGCTTCTTGTACGTTGGCAAGTTATTTTTTCTAGGACGATCAGGACACCTTTTGTTTGGTTGTGTTATATTCTTTCCACGACTAGCCCACGTAGTTGACCAGGCGGTTAGAGGGGGGGCAGAGCCCCCCTTTATTGCGTCGATTGTGTAGCAGGGGGGTCACAAGGGGTTTGAGGTGTACCTGTAACCCCACTTTATGGGGTCTGGGGTAGCACCCTGGAAAATTTTGGTTTTGGACCCTATTTTAGGATCGGTGAACCCACCTATGGTTTTGTGCATGATTTTCGCACATGTTTTTGGACGCGATGGTTTTCAGTCCATGGTATTGGACGTGATGGTTTTCAATACATGGTATTGGATGCTTCGGCATGTATAAATATGTATTATAACATTGAAAGGAACAGAATGAAAAATCAAGTTGGTAGTCTCGATTTTGGATCTAGCGGAAAATCTCTATGTATATGTGTTTCATGTGCTATGCTCTTGCATTGTTTATTTTCTGTGTTTTAGAATTTGTATGCAGGTAATTTTTGTACAACGTTAAAACCTACATTTGGTATCAAAGGAGTGTTGGCTTCAAGGGGATGCCTTTGTTCCTGGGGGGTTTTGCCCGAGCCTACGGTAGACCCTGTTTGGTGGGAGATCTGCAAGATCAATGTTAGTGGTGAAAGAAGATGGCGAGCAGTGGAAAGATAGAGATAGAGAAATTTAATGGTCAGAGTTTTGAGTTGCGGAAACTCAAGATGGAAGATCTATTAGTGGATAAAAATCAGTGGATTGTGACAGATCTAGGTACTAAACCAATGGGAGTTTTCGATGAAGAATGGAAGAAATTAGATCGAAAGGCAAACAGCACAATACGATTGTGTGTCTCAGATTCACTATTGCTGAATGTATCAGGGGAAGCTATGACCAAGGCTTTGTGGGACAAGTTAGGGACTTTGTACCAATCTAAGTCTCTAATGAATAAACTGTTCCTACAGAAAAAGCTATATAACCTAAGGATGAAAGATGGAGACTTGGTGACAGAGCATCTAAATGCATTTAATACTGTGGTAATCTAGTTAGTATCTGTTGGTATTAAAGTTTTAGATGAATATAACTACATCAGTTTGTTGTGTTCTCTACCAGATTTGTGGGATATTTTGGTTATTCCAATAGGTAGCAATGCAACTACCTTGCAGTTTGATGAAATAGTCTCATCCTTACTGACGGAGGAGATGAGATGGAAAAATATGGAAAGCCAGAATGGTGATGCCTTGTTTGTAAGAGGATGGTCCGAGAATAGAAACAAAAATAAGTCATCAACTGGGGGATTTAAATCTAGAAGAAGATCTAAATCTCCAGGAAAACCTGTAAAGGTGGTGTGCTGGAAATGTAGAAAGGAAGGGCACTACAAAATGGACTATAAATATAAAGCTCTTGATAAAGGAAAGTGATTTGATGATGATCCTTCTACAGAGGCGAAAACCACCTCGGATGAAGGTGGGGATGTGTACTTGGCTTCTTGAAGTACACATGTAGATCATGAGGCATGGTTGATTGAATCAGGTGCATCCTTTCACTTCACTCCCCAGAGAGATTGGTTCTGTGAGTATGAGAAAAATGATAGTGGTGATGTATTCTTGGGGGATGACAAGAAGGATAGAATCATTAGTCGTAGAAAAGTAAAGTTGAAGTTGCAAGGTGGAAGGGTTAGAACACTTTCAAGTGTTCTACATATTCCTGCATTAGCTAGAAATCTCATTTCTATAAGTGAGCTTGATGATGCAGCTGTAAAAACAGTGTTCGAGAAGGATACTTGCAAAATGGTTCAGGAAACACTGGTATTGATGTGGGGAGTTCAGATTGGAACTCTATACAACCTACAAGGTAGCACTATTATTGATGGGTGCAACAGTTCCGTGGTTCCTGAAAGTGGAGCAGAAAATCTACTGGTCTCTGGAGAAAAGACCTTGCTGTGGCATCAAAGGCTTGGGCATATTGGAGAGAACGGCCTTTGAATACTTCATGGTAAATGTATGGTAGAGGGTATGAGTAATAGCTCTTTGGATTTTGATTTCTGTGAAATTTGTGTATATGGGAAGCAAAATCGGGTGAGTTTCCCCTCTGGTAGTAAGAGAGTGAAAACAATATTGGAGCTTGTGCATAGTGATGTGTTTGGACCTGTGAAGGTTCCATCACTGGGTAAGTCTGTGTACTATGTATCATTTATAGATGACCTTTCAAGGAATACATGGATATATTTCCTTAAGAAGAAATTTGAAGTCTTTGACAAGTTTAAAGAATTTCAGGCTCTCGTGGAAAATCAGAGAGAGAAGAAGATAAAGGTGTTGAGGATAGATAATGATGGATAGTTTTGTAGCAAGGAATTTGAAGAATTCTGTAAGAAGTGTGGTATAGAACGACAGAAGACTATTCCATATACACCTCAGCAAAATGGAGTTGCAGAAAGAATGAATAAGACATTGATGGAAAGGGCAAGAAGCATGCTCGGTGGTGCTTGGTTAGGACATGAATTCTGGGTAGAGGCGGTAGATACTACATGTTACCTAGTAAACAGGGCACATTCATTATTGTTGGAGGATAAGACTCCACAAGAGGTATGGACTGGTAAGAAATCGTCTCTTTCGCGTTTCAGGGTATTTGGATGTGATGCATATGTACATGTTCCAAAGGAGAAACAAACCATGTTGGATAGTAAATTTGAAAAGTGCATCTTTATTGGGTATAAGGATGGTTTAAAGGGTTATAAGCTTTGGAACCCAGTAACAAGGAAGGTTGTGTACAGCTGAGATGTGGTGTTTAG